>JAAAXO010000020.1:156294-173112 GCA_011799875.1 Thinopyrum elongatum
CATGCCAACTTTCAACCTTTTCAGAGTTCATTTTGTATGTCTTTTCATTCGGGGTCATTTAGCTACAAAAATCAGGAATGCATGAAATAGACAATGAATTAGCGAAAGGGTTGAAAATGATGACATTGTCTTGAATGGTGCATCTATGAACCCAAAAAGTCTGAGTTGTGAAATAGTATAAAAAAATGAATTTCTGCCTTTGTAAACAGAGATTTGCACAAAAAGTCTGGAGTTGAAATAAGTTATAAAAAATGAAATGCCTTTGTAACAGATGAGTTTTTGTCCGAAACCCTGATACTTCGAAAGAGATTGTCCATTTTGTACACGAAGTGCATCCAGTTTTTGCCGTAACCCTCTCAAATTTTTAGTACATGCTATGTGGGTAAAATTATGATACCATGCCAACTTTCAACCTTTTCAGAGTTCATTTGTAGTGCTTTTCAATTTCAGGGTCATTTAGCTAAAAAAAATCAGTAAATGCATGAAAAATAGCAAATGAAATCAGAAAGGGTTGAAAATTGATGACCTGGCTTTGAATGGTGCATACTGAATGCACAAAAAGTCTGGAGTTGAAATAAGTTATAAAAAATGAAATTCCTTTGTAACAGATGAGTTTTCGTCCGAAAGCCTGATACTTCGAAAGAGATTGTCCATTTTGTACACGAACTGCATCCAGTTTTCGCCGTAATCCTCTCAACTTTTTAGCACATGCTATGGGGGGGGGAATGATGATACCATGCCAACTTTCAACCTTTTCAGAATTCATTTGTAGAGCTTTTCAATTTCAGGGTCATTTAGCTAAAAAAAATCTGTAAATGCATGAAAAATAGCAAATGCAGTCAGAAAGGGTTGTAAATTGATGACCTGGCTTTGAATAATGCATACTGAACGCACAAATAAGTTATAAAAATGAAATGTCTTTGTAACAGATGAGTTTTCGTCCGAAACCGAGATACTTCAATAGAGATTGTCCATTTTGTACTCGAAGTGCATCCAATTTTTGCCGTAAACCTCTCAACTTTTTAGCACATGCTATGTGGGTGAAATGATGATACCATGCCAACTTTCAAACTTTACAGGGTTCATTTGTAGTGCTTTTCAATTTCTGGGTCATTTAGCTCAAAAAAATCAGTAAATGCATGAAATATAGCAAATGAAGTCAGAAAGGGTTGACAATTGGTGATGTGGCTATGAATGGTGCATACTGAACGCACAAAAAGTCTGGAGTTTAAATAAGTTATAAAAAATGAAATGCCTTTGTAACAGATGGGTTTTCGTCCGAAACCCTGATACTTCGAAAGAGATTGTCCATTTTGTACACGAACTGCATCCAGTTTTTGCCGTAACCCTCTCAACTTTTTAGCACATGCTATGTGGGTGAAATGATGATACCATGCTAACTTTCAACCTTTTCAGAGTTCATTTGTAGTGCTTTTAAATTTCAGGGTCATTTAGCTAAAAAAATCAGTAAATGCATGAAAAATAGCAAATGAAATCAGAAAGGGTTGAAAATTGATGACCTGGCTTTGAATGGTGCATACTGAATGCACAAAAAGTCTGGAGTTGAAATAAGTTATAAAAAATGAAATGTCTTTGTAACAGATTAGTTTTCGTCCGAAACCCTGATACTTCGAAAGAGATTGTCCATTTTGTACACCAAGTGCAACCAGTTTTTTCCGTAACCATCTCAACTTTTTAGCACATGCTATGTGGGTGAAATGAAGATACCATGCCAACTTTCAACCTTTTCAGAGTTCATTTGTAGTGCTTTTAAATTTCAGGGTCATTTAGCTCAAAAAAATCAGTAAATGCATGAAAAATAGCTAATGAAGTCAGAAAGGGTTGAAAATTGATGACGTGGCTTTGAATGGTGCATACTGGACGATCAAAAAGTCTGGAGTTGAAATAAGTTATAAAAAATGAAATGTATTTTAACGGATGAGTTTTCGTCCGAAACCCTGATAGTTCGAAAGAGATTGTCCATTTTGTACACGAACTGCATCCAGGTTTTGCCGTAACCATCTCAACTTTTTAGCACAAGCTATGTGGGTGAAATGATGATACCATGCCAACTTTCAACCTTTTCAGAGTTCATTTGTAGTGCTTTTCAATTTCAGGGTTATTTAGCTAAAAAAATCAGTAAATGCATGAAAAATAGCAAATAAAGTCAGAAAGGGTTGAAAATTGATGACCTGGCTTTGAATGGTGCATACTGAATGCACAAAAAGTCTGGAGTTGAAATATGTTATAAAAAATGAAATGTCATTGTAACAGATGAGTTTTCGTCCGAAACCCTGATACTTCGAAAGAGATTGTCCATTTTGTACACGAAGTGCATCCAGTTTTTGCCGTAACCATCTCAACTTTTTAGCACATGCTTTGTGCGTGAAATGATGATACGATGCCAACTTTCAACCTTTTCAGAGTTCATTTGTAGTGCTTTTCAATTTCAGGGTCATTTAGCTCAAAAAAATCAGTAAATGCATGAAAAATAGCAAATGAAGTCAGAAAGGGTTGACAATTGATGATGTGGCTTTGAATGGTGCATACTGGACGATCAAAAAGTCTGGAGTTGAAATAAGTTATAAAAAATGTAATGCCTATTTAACGGATGAGTTTTCGTCCGAAACCATGATAGTTCGGAAGAGATTGTCCATTTTGTACACGAACTGCATCCAGTTTTTGCCGTAACCATCTCAACTTTTTAGCACAAGCTATGTGGGTGAAATTATGATACCATGCCAACTTTCAACCTTTTCAGAGTTCATTTGTAGTGCTTTTCAATTTCGGGGTCATTTAGCTAAAAAAATCAGTAAATGCATGAAAAATAGAAAATGAATTCAGAAAGGCTTGAAAATTGATGACATTGCTTTGAATGGTGCATACTGAACACACAAAAAGTCTGGAGTTGAAATAAGTTATAAAAAATGAAATGTCTTTGTAACAGATGAGTTTTCGTCCGAAACCCTGATACTTCGAAAGAGATTGTCCATTTTGTACTCGAAGTGCATCCAGTTTTTGCTATAACCCTCTCAACTTTTTAGCACATGCTATGTGGGTGAAATGATGATACCATGCCAACTTTCAACCTTTTCAGAGTTCATTTGTAGTGCTTTTCAATTTCAGGGTCATTTTGCTCAAAAAAATCAGTAAATGCATGAAAAATAGCAAATGAAGTAAAAAAGGGTTGACAACTGATGACGTGGCTTTGAATGGTGCATACTAAACGCACAAAAAGTGTGGAGTTGAAATAAGTTATAAAAAATGAAATGCCTTTGTAACAGATGAGTTTTCGCCCGAAACCCTGATACTTCGAAAGAGATTGTCCATTTTGTACACGAACTGCATCCAGTTTTTGCCGTAACCCTCTCAACTTTTTAGCACATGCTATGTGGGTGAAATGATGATACCATGCCAACTTTTAACCTTTTCAGAGTTCATTTGTACGGCTTTTCAATTTCAGAGCCATTTAGCTCAAAAAAATTAAGTAAATGCATGAAAAATAGCAAATTGATGATGTGGCTTTGAATGGTGCTTACTGAATGCACAAAAAGTCCGGAGTTGAAATAAGTTATAAAAAATGAAATGCCTTTGTAACAGATGAGTTTTCGTCCGAAACCCTGATACTTCAAAAGAGATTGTCCATTTTGTACACGAAGTGCATCCAGTTTTTCCTGTAACCCTCTCAACCTTTTAGCACTTGTTATGTGGGTGAAATGATGATACTATGCCAACTTTCAACCTTTTCAGAGTTCATTTGTAGTGCTTTTCAATTTCAGGGTCATTTAGCTCAAAAAATCAGTACATGCATGAAAAATAGCAAATGAAGTCAGAAAGGGTTGAAAACTGAAGACGTGGCTTTGAATGGTGCATACTGAATGCACAAAAAGTCTAGAGTTGAAATAAGTTAAAAAATATGAAATGCCTTTGTAACAGATGAGTTTTCGTCCGAAACCCTGATACTTCGAAAGAGATTGTCACCATGCCAGCTTTCATTGCATCACCTTTCAATTCATTGTAGTGCTTTTTTAAATTTCAGTGTCATTTATGCTAAAAAAATCAGTAAATGCATGAATAATGCAAATGAAGTCAGAAAGGGTTAAAAATTGATGACCTGGCTTTGAATGGTGCATACTGAATGCACATAAGTCTGGAGTTGAAAAGTTATAAAAATGAAATGTCCTTTGTACAAATGAGTTTTTTCGTCCGAGAACCCTGTATACTTCGAAGAGATTGTCCATTTTACGTACACGAACTTCTTCCGTTTTTACCGTAATCCCTCTGACTTTTTTAGGCACATGCTATGTGGGTGAAATGATGATACCATGCCAACTTTCAACCTTTTCAGAGTTCATTTTTTAGTGCTTTTCAATTTCCAATTGTCATTTAGCTCAAAAAAATCAGTAAAATGCATGAAAATAGCACAATGAAGTCAAAAAGGGTTGATAATTGATGACGTGGCTTTGAATGTTGCATACTGACGCACAAAAGTCTGGAGTTGAATAAGTTGTAAAAATGAAATTCCTTTTTAAACGGATAGTTTTCGTCCGAAACCCTGATACTTCGAAAGAGATTGTCCATTTTGTACACGAACTGCATCCTCAGTTTTTTGCTCTATACATCTCAATTTTTAGCACATGCTATGTGGGTGAAATGATATACCATGCCAACTTTCAACCTTTTTGTCATAGCTCATTGTGTTCTTGTTCATTTTTTCAATGTTTTCAGTTGTTCTTTAAGTTTTTGCTGTTGTGCAGATTATGAGTGATTCGATTTTTCAATGGTTCTCATTGGTTTTTGAATAAGATTATATTTTCAAATTTTTAGTTTTGTAGCGTACATCATGGTGTTGAAAATTGTTTGGGATTACATGTTTTTGTTAGTTTTTGTTGAATGGTGTTTGGGCAGTACGTTATTTATCATTTTTTCGAACTGTATATGCACATAATAAGTCTGGAGTTGCCAGATAGTTATAAACACAGACTTATGTGGAGAATTAGTCC
This sequence comes from Thinopyrum elongatum, assembly GCA_011799875.1. Classification (NCBI taxonomy): domain Eukaryota; kingdom Viridiplantae; phylum Streptophyta; class Magnoliopsida; order Poales; family Poaceae; genus Thinopyrum; species Thinopyrum elongatum. Next base: position 161,298 of record JAAAXO010000020.1, read on the forward strand.
TCTGTTTTTCATGTTTTTGGTTGGCCTCATAAATGGTTCGTCAGTTGTCGCTGTTGAGTTCTCATTTGGGGAGTTGTTTCTCCTTGTTGGGTGTGTTATGCAATTTATTGGTTTGTTTGTTGGTTCAGTGGGTATTTCTCCTTGGCTCGAACATTATAAAAGTGAGGACACTTCTTGAGGGCTGCAAAGGGTCCCAGCGTTTTGTGTTCATTTTTGTATGTTACACAACTCACGACGATTATTGGGGGATCACGGCCGCTGGGGTGGGGATGTGGGTGGGCGAGGTGTGGGGGGTTTTGTGGGGTTGGGGGTCAGAGCTTGTTGGACCGGTGTGGTGACGAGGGGAGACGGCAAAACAAGCGGAAGGTGGGCAGCAACAGCTATACCCTCAGGGTCTCCCCAATTCGGCGGCGACCATTTATGCGCCGGGCCTGGCGAGAAATAAACCAACAATAACTATCAACCCGAATGCCAGTGTGAAGCGATATCCAGATCAAAAAATATATTCAATAACGGTAATTGTGTTGGGGGTGCTGGTGTTCAATAGCGCGGTACTTTGGGGTTGACACAACCGACATTTGCGAACGAAGGGCTATGGGTCACAGTTTCTTATGACCGCCGTGGCCAAAACAAAATGGCTCTGGGGATAAGGCATAGATGGTTGTGGCCCACGCGCCGCGAATGTTTGACGGGAGAAGTGGCGAAAATAAGGAACAATTAGAGTTTGAACAAAAGTTGAAAACAAGTCAAGAGGGGTGTTAACAAACTGGATCTCTCGACATGACAAGAGCGTGCCTTGGGCTATCGGTAAGTGAAAGTTCGTTCACTTTTTACTAAAAAATTTGGGGGGGGGGGAAATAAAGAGGGAAACGCAGTAAAAAAGTGGGAAAAATGAAGAGCGATTAGTGAAGGGATATCGAAAAAAGAAAGTGGGGGGAAGAGTGGTGTGGTTGGGGTGTGAAGGCAATGCTTGCGAGACGCGGTAAAAGCGTTAATGTGAACGGGAATTAGATATCGTGGAGCTGATGGTTAGAACTAGATTGTGTTTGGAGCCTAGTTTGTTTGAGAAAGGTGTGATGAAGGAGCTGGTAATAAATATGCGACCGTGTGTCTGGGCAGAGCTACGTCACTACAGGGAATAGGAAGGAAAGTATCTGCAAAAAAGACGTGGAAAATAGTGGAAGTAAGTCTCTTATTAAGTGAAGAGATGTGAGGTGTATTAACAAACAAGGGGGGAAGAGAATAAAAGGGGAAAAATGAGAGTTAGGGATAGTAGAGGGAACTGTAATGTAAAAAGGAAGATATGGAGGTGTTGTCCATAGTATGGTGATGATAAATAAGATAGAAAGAAATGAAGTAAAACTTTTAAAACGAGAAGAGATAACTCGTATTGAAACCAAGGTAGGTGTGCGAGTGGCGCAACTGTTAGTTGGGTATGAGCGAACGGGAATATAATGAATAAAGAATAGGCGGCAAGAGGGGCGCCAAACCGACGCGAAAAAAGTACCCAGTGAAAGCCGACCCCTGTTATTGCCTGGACCTACATCTAGGCCCGTGGACACATCGTGGGGGAAGGACAGTCGGGCGCCTCGCCAAGTGTCCATCAACCTTGGAGGTGCATGGGTAATGCGGGGCACGAACCCCGCCTCTTCGGCACGCGTCCTGAGGCAATGAGAAGAAACCAACTTCTGGCGATTGTAGGTAGGTTGGGGAGCGCGGAGGCGGGGCTAAAGTGCACGTCGGTCTTTTAGGGGGAGGGACAGGGAGGGAAGGAGAGGACCCGTGGAGCATAATGTAAGATTATGGGGAGTTGTGGAATTGGTGGAAAAGTAAGGACTTACAACACTTAGTGTAAAGTGGTTATCTTGGGGTGGGGGGTCGGTGGCCGTGAGAGATGCCTCGTGATGCTGGGCGCAAAGGAAGGGTACACGAAGTTTCAGCAGTTTTTGGGTTTGCAGGTTCTGGGTCGCTTCTCGCAAAAAACAGAAATAACTAGGGGAACAGCGCTGGGAAGAAGAAAGGGACACTAATTGGATATGAGACCATCCAACTGGCAACAGGTTCAAGGCAGTGGAGCGGGAAAATTTCGCAGTGAGCTAAAAATCGATGCAGAAAATGCAATGTCAAAGGTTAAATTGCTGACTTTGAATGGTCCTACGAATCACAAAAAGTTTGTTGATTTGGTATTTATAAAAAGGGAAAGGGTTTGTGTCTGTGGTACATAGTGGTCATGTCGGAAGGAGCGCGCCTGGGGATGACGTGCCTAGGATAACCTGTGAAAAGAGTTACAATCAGAAGTGTAAGCGGAGGCGAACAGCCTCAGTTTTGTGCCGTACTCGCTCAAACTTTTTGCACATGCATGTGGGGTGAAACTGATATTACCATGCCAACTTCAACCTTTTCAATTCAGTTAGTGCGTTGCAATGTCAGGGTCATGTAGCTATAAGAACGTCGTACAAATGCATGAAAAATGTTAGTGGCAAAAAACCTAAATGACAGAACAATGGGGTTGCGCGACTTGGTGGACGCTTCCTGGCACCCCATTGTCGCATACTAGAGACATCGCTAAGCACACCAAGAAGAGTGTGCATATGGAGTGAAATGTTAAAAAAAGGAGGCTTAACAATGCGTTTGTCGGTGGGTTTTCGGCTCGAAACTAGATTCCTGCGAGAAGCGCGTGGCAGTGTGTAAGTGGAGTGCTCCAGTTTTGCGCGGGACGCAGTTGCTATCACTCGAGTTTAGCCATCTGTCAAGGTGAAGGTGTACCATCATACGTTCCCCTCGCGTTCATATTGAAGGGCGGGGGATAGGTAGCTACGTGCAGAGTCAGTTAGCTACAAAATCAGGACGAAAGCTAAGTTGCAAAGGAAGGTATGGGGAAGCGGCTCGCTTTGCGCGGCACTGCCTTAATATTGAAATAGTATTGGACGATGGTCGGCAGAAACCCTGATATTTTCGAAAGAGATTGTCCTGGTACCAACATCACAGTGCCGTAACCTCTAACTTTTTAGCACATCTATGTGGTGTGAAATGATGTCCATGCCACTTTCAAACCTTCAGAGTTCATTTGTAGTGCTTTCAATTTCAGGGTCATTTAGCTAAAAAAAATCAGTAATGCATGAAAATAGCAAATGAATGAGAAATGGGTTGACATGATTGATGTGGCTTTAATGGTGCATACTGAAAACACAAAGTCTGGTTGAAATAAGTTATAAAAAATGAAATGCCTTTTTAACGGATGGTTTTCGTCGGAAACCCTGATACTTCGAAGAGATGTCCATTTTTATACACGAACTGCATCCAGTTTTTGCTGTAACATCTCAACTTTTTAGCACATGCTATGTGGGTGAAATGATGATACCATGCCAACTTTCAACTTTTCAGAGTTCTTTGTAGTGCTTTTCAATTTCGGGTCATTTAGCTCAAAAAAACAGTAAATGCATGAAAATAGCAATGAAGTCAGAAAGGGTTGAAAATTGATGACGTGGCTTTGAATGGTGCATACTAAAACACAAATGTCTGAGTTGAATAAGTTATAAAAAATGAAATGCCTTTGTGAACAGATGAGTTTTCGTCCGAAACCCTGATACTTCGAAAGAGATTGTCCATTTTGTACACGAACTGCATCCAGTTTTTGCCGTAACCTCTCAACTTTTTAGCATATGCTATGTGGGTGAAATGATGATACCATGCCACTTTCAACCTTTCAAGTTCATTTGTAGTGCTTTCAATTTCAGGGTCATTTAGCTAAAAAATCTAGTAAATGCATGAAAAAAAAAATCTGAAATTTTTGTCATGCAACATGCTTACACGCGCAAGGTGCGCCCCAAATTTCATGGTCTTTCGACACATGTGGCGCCCGTGGCAAAAAAAACAAAAAATCTACAGCCGATGAACAGTAAAGTCAAAAAAAATAGCAAAAAAATCTGTAATTTTGTGGGGTTCAATATACTGGTGTGCACAAGGCCCGTGCAAAATTTTGGCATGTTTCGACATTCGAGGAGCTCGTGGCAAAAAAAAAATTGGCCTTTTTTTTAGAGCAATAATTTGTTTTTTTGCCACGAGCTCCTCGAATGTCGAAACATGCCAAAATTTTACACGGGCCTTATGCACACCAGTATATTGAACCCCACAAAATTTCAGATTTTTTTAATTTTTTTTGCTATTTTTTTCGATTTTACTGTTCATCAGCTGTAGATTTTTTGTTTTTTTTGCCACGGGCGCCTCGTGTGTCGAAAGACCACGAAATTTGGGGCGCACCTTGCGCATGTAAGCATGTTGCATGACAAAAAAATTCAGATTTTTTTGAACTGTTTTTGAATTTTTTTATGAATTCACTGTTCATCCGGTCAAACCCGGTCAAAGTCTGCGCGGTCAAACCCGTCAAACCCGGTCAAAATCTGGTTTTGGACTAAATTTTTCCGGTTTTGAGACTTGAGGGACCAAATGTATACCAAAAAATCTTGAGGGACCAAGTATGTACTTTGTGGGAACTTGAGGGACTAAAAACATACTTTTCTCTATAAAAATGAAATGCCTTTGTAACAGATGAGTTTTCGTCCGAAACGCTGATACTTCGAAAGAGATTGTCCATGTTGTACACGAACTGCATCCAATTTTTGCCGTAATCCTCTCAACTTTTTAGCACATGCTATGTAGGTGAAATGATGATACCTTGCTAACTTTCAACCTTTTCAGAATTCATTCGTAGTGCTTTTCAATTTCAGGGTCATTTAGCTAAAAAAAATCAGTAAATGCATGAAAAATAGCAAATGAAGTCAGAAAGCGTTGAAAATTAATGACCTGGCTTTGAATGATGCATACTGAACGCACGAAAAGTCTGGAGTTGAAATAAGTTATAAAAAATGAAATGTCTTTGTAACAGATGAGTTTTCGTCCGAAACCGAGATACTTCGAAAGAGATTGTCCATTTTGTACACGAAGTGCATCCAGTTTTTGCCGTAACCATCTCACCTTCTTAGCACATGTTATGTGGGTGAAATGATGATACCATGCCAACTTTCAACCTTTTTAGAGTTCATTTGTAGTGCTTTGAATGATGCATACTGAACGCACAAAAAGTCTGGAGTTGAAATAAGTTATAAAAAATGAAATGTCTTTGTAACAGATGAGTTTTCGTCCGAAACTAAGATACTTCGAAAGAGATTGTCCATTTTGTACACGAAGTGCATCCAATTTTTGCCGTAACCCTCTCAACTTTTTAACACATGCTATGTGGGTGAAATGATTATACCATGCCAACTTTCAACCTTTTCAGGGTTCATTTGTAGTGCTTTTCAATTTCTCTGTCATTTAGCTAAAAAAATCAGTAAATGCATGAAAAATAGCAAATGAAGTCAGAAAGGGTTGAAAATTGATGACCTGGCTTTGAATGGTGCATACTGAACGCACAAAAAGTCTGGAGTTGAAATAAGTTAGAAAAAATGAAATGTCTTTGTAACAGATGAGTTTTCGTCCGAAACCCTGATACTTCGAAAGAGATTGTCCATTTTGTACACGAAGTGCATCCAGTTTTTGCCGTAACCATCTCACCTTCTTAGCACATGCTATGTGGGTGAAATGATGATACCATGCCAACTTTCAACCTTTTCATAGTTCATTTGTAGTGCTTTTCAATTTCAGGGTCATTTAGCTCAAAAATATCAGTAAATGCATGAAAAATAGCAAATGAAGAAAGAAAGGGTTGACAATTGATGACGTGGCTTTGAATGGTGCATACTGGACGCACAAAAAGCCTGGAGTTGAAATAAGTTATAAGAAATGAAATGCCTTTTTAACGGATGAGTATTCGTCCGAAACCCTGATACTTCGAAAGAGATTGTCCATTTTGTACATGAACTGCATCCAGTTTTTGCTGTGACCATCTCAACTTTTTAGCACATGCTATGTGGGTGAAATGATGATACCATGCCAACTTTCAACCTTTTCAGAGTTCATTTGTAGTGCTTTTCAATTTCAGGGTCATTTAGCTCAAAAAAATCAATAAATGCATGAAAAATAGCAAATGAAGTCAGAAAGGGTTGAAAATTGATGACGTGGCTTTGAATGGTGCATACTGAACGCACAAAAATTCTGGAGTTGAAATAAGTGATAAAAATGAAATGCCTTTGTAACAGATGAGTTTTCGTTCGAAACCCTGATACTTCGAAAGAGATTGTCTATTTTGTACACGAAGTGCATCCAGTTTTTGCCGTAACCCTCTGAACTTTTTAGCACATGCTATGTGGGTAAAATTTGGATACCATGCCAGCTTTCAACCTTTTCAGAGTTCATTTGTAGTGCTTTTAAATTTCAGTGTCATTTAGCTAAAAAAATCAGTAAATGCATGAAAAATAGCAAATGAAGTCAGAAAGGGTTAAAAATTGATGACCTGGCTTTGAATGGTGCATACTGAATGCACAATAAGTCTGGAGTTGAAATAAGTTATAAAAAATGAAATGTCTTTGTAACAAATGAGTTTTCGTCCGAAACCCTGATACTTCGAAAGAGATTGTCCATTTTCTACACGAACTGCTTCCAGTTTTTACCGTAACCCTCTGAACTTTTTAGCACATGCTATGTGGGTGAAATGATGATACCATGCCAACTTTCAACCTTTTCAGAGTTCATTTTTAGTGCTTTTCAATTTCAGTGTCATTTAGCTCAAAAAAATCAGTAAATGCATGAAAAATAGCAAATGAAGTCAAAAAGGGTTGATAATTGATGACGTGGCTTTGAATGTTGCATACTGACGCACAAAAAGTCTGGAGTTGAAATAAGTTGTAAAAAATGAAATGCCTTTTTAACGGATGAGTTTTCGTCCGAAACCCTGATACTTCGAAAGAGATTGTCCATTTTGTACACGAACTGCATCCAGTTTTTGCTCTAACCATCTCAAATTTTTAGCACATGCTATGTGGGTGAAATGATGATACCATGCCAACTTTCAACCTTTTCAGAGCTCATTTGTAGTGCTTTTCAATTTCAGGGTCATTTAGCTCAAAAAAATCAGTAAATGCATGAAAAATAGCAAATGAAGTAAGAAAGGGTTGAAAATTGATGACATGTATTTGAATGGTGCATACTGAATGCACAAAAAGTCTGGAGTTGAAATAAGTTATAAAAAAAAGAAAAGTATGTTTTTAGTCCCTCAAGTTCCCAAAAAGTACAGACTTGGTCCCTCAAGATTTTTTGGTATACATTTGGTCCCTCAAGTCTCAAAACCGGACAAATTTAGTCCAAAACCAGATTTTGACCGGGTCTGACCGCGCAGACTTTGACCGGGTTTGACCGGATGAACAGTTCAAAAAATCTGAAATTTTTGTCATGCAACATGCTTACACGCGCAAGGTGCGCCCCAAATTTCATGGTCTTTCGACACATGAGGCGCCCGTGGCAAAAAAAACAAAAAATCTACAGCCGATGAACAGTAAAGTCAAAAAAAATAGCAAAAAAATCTGTAATTTTGTGGGGTTCAATATACTGGTGTGCACAAGGCCCGTGCAAAATTTTGGCATGTTTCGACATTCGAGGAGCTCGTGGCAAAAAAAAAATTGGCCTTTTTTTTAGAGCAATAATTTGTTTTTTTGCCACGAGCTCCTCGAATGTCGAAACATGCCAAAATTTTACACGGGCCTTATGCACACCAGTATATTGAACCCCACAAAATTTCAGATTTTTTTAATTTTTTTTGCTATTTTTTTCGATTTTACTGTTCATCAGCTGTAGATTTTTTGTTTTTTTTGCCACGGGCGCCTCGTGTGTCGAAAGACCACGAAATTTGGGGCGCACCTTGCGCATGTAAGCATGTTGCATGACAAAAAAATTCAGATTTTTTTGAACTGTTTTTGAATTTTTTTATGAATTCACTGTTCATCCGGTCAAACCCGGTCAAAGTCTGCGCGGTCAAACCCGTCAAACCCGGTCAAAATCTGGTTTTGGACTAAATTTTTCCGGTTTTGAGACTTGAGGGACCAAATGTATACCAAAAAATCTTGAGGGACCAAGTATGTACTTTGTGGGAACTTGAGGGACTAAAAACATACTTTTCTCTATAAAAATGAAATGCCTTTGTAACAGATGAGTTTTCGTCCGAAACGCTGATACTTCGAAAGAGATTGTCCATGTTGTACACGAACTGCATCCAATTTTTGCCGTAATCCTCTCAACTTTTTAGCACATGCTATGTAGGTGAAATGATGATACCTTGCTAACTTTCAACCTTTTCAGAATTCATTCGTAGTGCTTTTCAATTTCAGGGTCATTTAGCTAAAAAAAATCAGTAAATGCATGAAAAATAGCAAATGAAGTCAGAAAGCGTTGAAAATTAATGACCTGGCTTTGAATGATGCATACTGAACGCACGAAAAGTCTGGAGTTGAAATAAGTTATAAAAAATGAAATGTCTTTGTAACAGATGAGTTTTCGTCCGAAACCGAGATACTTCGAAAGAGATTGTCCATTTTGTACACGAAGTGCATCCAGTTTTTGCCGTAACCATCTCACCTTCTTAGCACATGTTATGTGGGTGAAATGATGATACCATGCCAACTTTCAACCTTTTTAGAGTTCATTTGTAGTGCTTTGAATGATGCATACTGAACGCACAAAAAGTCTGGAGTTGAAATAAGTTATAAAAAATGAAATGTCTTTGTAACAGATGAGTTTTCGTCCGAAACTAAGATACTTCGAAAGAGATTGTCCATTTTGTACACGAAGTGCATCCAATTTTTGCCGTAACCCTCTCAACTTTTTAACACATGCTATGTGGGTGAAATGATTATACCATGCCAACTTTCAACCTTTTCAGGGTTCATTTGTAGTGCTTTTCAATTTCTCTGTCATTTAGCTAAAAAAATCAGTAAATGCATGAAAAATAGCAAATGAAGTCAGAAAGGGTTGAAAATTGATGACCTGGCTTTGAATGGTGCATACTGAACGCACAAAAAGTCTGGAGTTGAAATAAGTTAGAAAAAATGAAATGTCTTTGTAACAGATGAGTTTTCGTCCGAAACCCTGATACTTCGAAAGAGATTGTCCATTTTGTACACGAAGTGCATCCAGTTTTTGCCGTAACCATCTCACCTTCTTAGCACATGCTATGTGGGTGAAATGATGATACCATGCCAACTTTCAACCTTTTCATAGTTCATTTGTAGTGCTTTTCAATTTCAGGGTCATTTAGCTCAAAAATATCAGTAAATGCATGAAAAATAGCAAATGAAGAAAGAAAGGGTTGACAATTGATGACGTGGCTTTGAATGGTGCATACTGGACGCACAAAAAGCCTGGAGTTGAAATAAGTTATAAGAAATGAAATGCCTTTTTAACGGATGAGTATTCGTCCGAAACCCTGATACTTCGAAAGAGATTGTCCATTTTGTACATGAACTGCATCCAGTTTTTGCTGTGACCATCTCAACTTTTTAGCACATGCTATGTGGGTGAAATGATGATACCATGCCAACTTTCAACCTTTTCAGAGTTCATTTGTAGTGCTTTTCAATTTCAGGGTCATTTAGCTCAAAAAAATCAATAAATGCATGAAAAATAGCAAATGAAGTCAGAAAGGGTTGAAAATTGATGACGTGGCTTTGAATGGTGCATACTGAACGCACAAAAATTCTGGAGTTGAAATAAGTGATAAAAATGAAATGCCTTTGTAACAGATGAGTTTTCGTTCGAAACCCTGATACTTCGAAAGAGATTGTCTATTTTGTACACGAAGTGCATCCAGTTTTTGCCGTAACCCTCTGAACTTTTTAGCACATGCTATGTGGGTAAAATTTGGATACCATGCCAGCTTTCAACCTTTTCAGAGTTCATTTGTAGTGCTTTTAAATTTCAGTGTCATTTAGCTAAAAAAATCAGTAAATGCATGAAAAATAGCAAATGAAGTCAGAAAGGGTTAAAAATTGATGACCTGGCTTTGAATGGTGCATACTGAATGCACAATAAGTCTGGAGTTGAAATAAGTTATAAAAAATGAAATGTCTTTGTAACAAATGAGTTTTCGTCCGAAACCCTGATACTTCGAAAGAGATTGTCCATTTTCTACACGAACTGCTTCCAGTTTTTACCGTAACCCTCTGAACTTTTTAGCACATGCTATGTGGGTGAAATGATGATACCATGCCAACTTTCAACCTTTTCAGAGTTCATTTTTAGTGCTTTTCAATTTCAGTGTCATTTAGCTCAAAAAAATCAGTAAATGCATGAAAAATAGCAAATGAAGTCAAAAAGGGTTGATAATTGATGACGTGGCTTTGAATGTTGCATACTGACGCACAAAAAGTCTGGAGTTGAAATAAGTTGTAAAAAATGAAATGCCTTTTTAACGGATGAGTTTTCGTCCGAAACCCTGATACTTCGAAAGAGATTGTCCATTTTGTACACGAACTGCATCCAGTTTTTGCTCTAACCATCTCAAATTTTTAGCACATGCTATGTGGGTGAAATGATGATACCATGCCAACTTTCAACCTTTTCAGAGCTCATTTGTAGTGCTTTTCAATTTCAGGGTCATTTAGCTCAAAAAAATCAGTAAATGCATGAAAAATAGCAAATGAAGTAAGAAAGGGTTGAAAATTGATGACATGTATTTGAATGGTGCATACTGAATGCACAAAAAGTCTGGAGTTGAAATAAGTTATAAAAAAAAGAAAAGTATGTTTTTAGTCCCTCAAGTTCCCAAAAAGTACAGACTTGGTCCCTCAAGATTTTTTGGTATACATTTGGTCCCTCAAGTCTCAAAACCGGACAAATTTAGTCCAAAACCAGATTTTGACCGGGTCTGACCGCGCAGACTTTGACCGGCTTCTGACTTCATTTGCTATTTTCATGCATTTACTGATTTTTTTAGCTAAATGAACCTGAAATTGGAAAGCATACGAATGAATTCTGGAAAAGGTTGAAAGTTAGCAGGTATCATCATTTCACCTACATGCATGTGCTAAAAAGTTGAGAGGATTACGGCAAAAATTGGATGCAGTTCGTGAAAACATGGACAATCTCTTTCGAAGTATCAGCGTTTCGGACGAAAAACTCATCTGTTACAAAGGCATTTAATTTTATAGAGAAAAGTATGTTTTTAGTCCCTCAAGTTCCCACAAAGTACATACTTGGTCCCTCAAGATTTTTGGTATCATTTGGTCCCTCAAGTCTAAAACCGGAAAAATTTAGTCAAAACCAGATTTTGACCGGTGTTGACGGGTTTGACGCGCAGACTTTGACCGGGTTTGACCGGATGAACAGTGAATTCATAAAAAATTCAAAACAGTTCAAAAAAATCTGAATTTTTTGTCAGGCAACATGTTACATGGCAAGGTGCGCCCCAAATTTCGTGGTCTTCGACACACGAGGCGCCCGTGGCAAAAAAAACAAAAAATCTAAAGCTGCGAACAGTAAAATCGAAAAAAAATAGCAAAAAAAATTAAAAAAATCTGAAATTTTGTGGGGTTCAATATACTGTGTGCATAAGGCCCGTGTAAAATTTGGATGTTTCGAACATTCGAGGAGCTGTGGCAAAAAAACAAATTATTGCTCTAAAAAAAGGCCAATTTTTTTTTTGCCACGAGCTCCTCGAATGTCGAAAAATGCCAAAATTTTGCACGGGCCTTGTGCACCCAGAGTATATTGAACCCCACAAATTACAGATTTTTTTGCTATTTTTTTTGACTTACGGTTCATCGGCTGTAGATTTTTGTTTTTTTTTTGCACGGGCGCCATCATGTGTCGAAGACCATGAAAATTGGGGCGCACTGCGCGTGTAAGCTGTGCATGACAAAAAATTTCAGATTTTTTGGAATGTTCATCA
>JAAAXO010000020.1:180183-202909 GCA_011799875.1 Thinopyrum elongatum
TCTATTTTGTCAGAACTGCATCCAGTTTTGCCTAACTCCTTCTCAAAGTTTTTAGCACATGCTATGTTGTGGTGAAATGATGATACCGTGCCAAACTTTAACCTTTTAGAGTTCATTTGTAGTTGCTTTTTAATTTCTAGGGTCATTTTAGCTAAAAAAAATCAGTAAATGCCATAAAATAGCATAATAAGTCAGAAAGGGTTGAAACATTGATGACGTGCTTTGATGAGTGCATACTGAAGACAAAAATTGCTGAGTTGATATATAAGTTTATAATCTATAAAAAAATGATAATGTTTTTGTAACAGATGAGTTTGCGTCACGAGAACTGGAACTTCGAAAAGAGATTGTCCATTTGTTAGACAGAAGTGTATTCCATCAAGTTTTGCCGTAACCTCTCATTTTTGAGCACATGCTTAGTGTGGGGTGAACATGATGGCTGATTATACCATGCCAACTTCTACCTTTTCAGGTGCATGCATTTGTAGTGCTTTTCAATTGCTGGGATCATTTGCTCAAAAAAAATCTAAGTGTAAATGCATTTGAAAATATAGCAAATGAAGCAGGAAGGGTTGTACAATTGGTGACGGTGGCTTGAAATGGTGCATACTGAACGCACAAAAGTCAGAGTTGAAAATATAGTTATAAAAATGGAAATGCCTTTTAACGGTAGATGAGTTTTTCGTCGAAAACCTGTACTCGAAAGGAGATTGTTCCATTTTGTACAGGAACGGATCAGTTTCTTGTCGAACCTATCACTTTTAGCACATGCTATGTTTGTTGGTAAATGATGATACATGCCAACTTTCAACCTTCTCAGAGTTCAATTTGTAGTGCCTTTTCATTAATCAGGGTCATTTTAGCTATATAAATATATGGAGAAAGCTGCATGAAAAAGCACATGAGAGCGAAGAAGAAGGGTTGAACATTGAATGACGTGTTGAACTGGGCATGTCTGAAGCACACAAAAGTTGGAGTGTGAAATGAAGGGTTATAAAAAATAAAGCATTGTAACAGATGATGATTTCGTCCGATAAAGCCCTGTACTCGAAAATGAGTATTGTCCATTTTGTTACACGACTGCATCCTAGTTTTTTGCAGTAACTTCCTACTCAACTTGTTAGACATGCTATGTGGGAAATAAATCTGATACCTATGCAAACTTTCAAACTCATTTCATGAGTCTTGTAGTGCTTTTCATAATTCAGGTCATTCAGCCCTATAAAAAATAATCAGATAGATATGAAAAACGCAAATGAGTAGATCAGTAAAGGTGGTTGAAAAATTTGGAATGGTGTATTTGAATGTGAGACTGGAACGCCACAAAAGTCTGGAGTGAAAATAAGTTATAAAAAATGAACTGCTTTTGTAACAGATGAGTTTTCGTCCAAATGACCATGAACTTCATTAAGAGATTGTCCATTTTTGTACATCGATAGTTGCATCAGTTTTGCCTAACCCTCCTAACTTAGCAATCATCTATGGGTTGATCCCAATGAATGAATGTGATACCATGCCAACTTTCAACCTTTTCAGGAGTTCCATTTGTAGTGCTTTCAAGGTTAGGTCATTAGCTCAAAAAATCAGTAACATAGCAGAAAAATAGCAAAGTGAAGTCAGAAGGGTTGTGACAATTATGACTGGCATTTGAAGGATGCAACTGAACGCCACAAAAAGTCTGGAGTTGAAATAAGTTATAAAAAATGAAATGTCTTTTGTAAAGACTGAGTTTTTCGTCCAAAACCGAGGATACTTCAAAAGAGATTGTCCATTGTTAGTACGATGAAGTGCATCCCAATTTTTGCCTTAACCTATCTCATCTTTTCTAGCACATTGCTATGTGCTGAAGATGATTGCACCATGCCAACTCTCAACCTGTTTCAGGGTCATTTGTAGGCTTTTCAATCTGGGGTCATTTAGCTCAAAAAAACTAGCATTGTCAAATGCATTGAAAGATAGCAAGTGATAGGTCAGAAAAGGTGACAATTGTACGTGGCTTGATGGTGCATACTGACGCACAAAATTTCTGGAGTGAAATAAGTTACAAAGAATGAAAATGCCTTTGTACACAGATGAGGTTTTCGTCTGAAACCGTGAACTTCGAAAGGATATGTCCATTGTAACAGAAAGCAGCAGTTTGATTGCGTCCGTATCTCTCAATTTTATGCAGCACATGCTAGATGATGGTTGAAATGATGATACCATGCCAACTTTCACTTTTCTAGAGTTCATTTAGTGCTTTTCAAATTTCAGGAGTCATTTAGCTAAAAAAAATCTAGATAAATGCATGAAAAAAAGCGTAAATGAAGTCAGAAAGGGTGACAAATTGATGAATGGCTTTGAATGGTGGCATATGACCGCACAAACAGTCATGGTTGAAATAAGTTTAAAAAAATGAAATGTTTTAACGGATGTATGTTTTCGTCAGAAACCTGAACTACGAAAGAGATTCCATTGGTTTGTTACATGATTGCATCCAGTTGCTTTTGGTAACCATCTCGCAACAATTAGACTTCCTTACTATCTAGTCCACTTAGACAGGCTAGTTGGGTGAAATGATGTGATACCATGCAATATTTTCAACTTTTCGACGTCATTTGTAGTGCCTTTTCCATTCAGAGGCAGTTAGTCTAAAATAATCAGTAAATGCATGAAAAATAGCAAATGAAGTCGAGAAGTGTGAACAATGATGATGGGCTTCTTGAATGGTGGCATCGACTGACAGCAAAAAAATATTAGAGTTGAACTAAAGGTAAAAAATGAAAATGCCCTTGTATAGCTTGATGAGATTTTCGTAGAACCCTGATACTGGAAAGAGATGGTCCCATTTTGTCCACACGAAGGTGGCATCCAGTTGTGTTGTAACCATCTCCTAAATTCTTTTAGTCAACATGCTATGTGGTTAAATATGATACCTGCAACTGTTCACACTTGTCAGAAGTTCATTTGTAGGCTTTTCAATATTGCAGGGTTCATTTAGCTAAAAATAAATCGTAATGCATGAACATAGCAAATGAAGTCAGAAAGGGTGAACAATTGATTGACTGGTGTGAATGTGTTGCATACTGATAGCACAAAAGAGTCTAGAGTTGTAATAAGTTAGTTAAAAAACTGAAATTTGATCTTTTGTAACAGAGAGTATTCGTCGAAACGAGATTACTTCGAAAGAGATTGCCATTTTGTACACCGAAGTGGGCATGTCCAGTTTGCCGGGAACCCATCATTTTTAGCACATGCATGGGGGTGAAATGATGATACATGCCAAACTTTCAACCTGTTACGAGGTTTCATTGTAGAGGGCTGTTCAATTCAGGGTCATTAGCTCAAAAAAATCAGTAAATGCATGAAAAAGTGCAAATGAAGTCATGAAAAGGTTGACAATTGATCACGTGGCTTTGAATGGTGCCATTACTGAATCGACACATTACCACAAGCTGGAGTGACTAATTAAGTATGTAAAGAAACTGATGAACCTTTGTAACAGTAGTTTTCGCGAAACCTTGACTTCGAAAGGAGGATTATCATTTTGTACACTACTGCTCAGTTTTTTGTGCCGTAAACCCCTCAACTTTTTTAGCACAGCTATGTGGGTGTGAAAATGATAGTGAACATGCCAATGTTCAACCTTTTCAGAGTTGATATTTGTGTAGTGCTTTGTAAATTTCAGGGTCATTGGCTAAAAAAAAAAAATCAGTAAATGAATTGAAAATAGCAACATGAAACGTCAGAAAGGGTGAAAATAGAACATGGCTGTGAATGGGCTGCATATTTAATGCAACAATTAAGTCTGAGTTGAAATAAGTTAAAAAATGAAAGTCATTTGTAACAGAGATTTTCGCCGAAACCGGATTGATTACTTCGAAAGAGATTGTCCATTTTTACACGAAGTCACCGGTTTGCCGTAACCATCTAAACTTTTAGACACAGCTAGTGGGGTGAAAGAGTGATACCTGCCACTTCAACCTTTTCGAGTTCATTGTAGTGCTTTCAATTTCAGGTGGCATTTAGATCAAAATAAATCATAGAATGCATGAAAAAATAGCAAATGAAGCAGAAAGGCGTATTGACAATTGATGACGTGGCTCTGAATGGTGTGCATACATAACGCACAAAAAGTCTGGAGTTGAAATAAGTTATAAAAATGAAATGCTCTTTTAACGTGATGAGTTTTCGTCCGAAACCCTGATAATTCGGAAAGAGATTTTGTCCATTTTGATACATAACTGCATCCAGTTTTTGCTGTTGTAACAATACTCAACTTTTAGGCACATGTATGTGGGAAAGAAATGATGATTATCCTGCCACTGTTCAACCTTTTCAGAGTTTCATTTGTGTCAGTGCTTTTCAATTCAGGGTCATTGTACCTCAAAAAAATCAGTTCATGCATGAAAAATAGCAATGAATAGAAAAGGTTGAAAATGATGGACTGGCTTTTGAAGTGTTACATATGAAAGCACAAAAATCTAGAGTTGATAAGGAGTATAAAAAAAATGAAATGGACTGTTGTAACAAGGATTTTGTTGTTTTTGGATGGAGGTTTTCGTCTGAAGCACGATGAGACTGTCAAAGAGATGTCATTTGTACCGTAAGTGCTATGCAATTGTTGCCAGTAACCCTCTCTTTTTTAGGCACATGATTGTGGGTAAATATTGTAACCATGCAACTTCACCTTTTTCAGGTTATTTGTAGTGGACTTTTTCATATAGTATGGAGTCATTAGCTCAAAAAAATCCGCGAAATGCATGAATAGCATAATGATGTAGAAATGAGAAAGGTTGCAGACAGATTGACAGTTGAATGGGCAACTGAAGCCAGCAAAAAGTCTAAGCGTGAAATAAGTTATAAAAAATGTAATGCCCTTTTTGTAACAGATCTGAGTTTTGCGTCCGAAACCCCTGATACTTTCGAAAAGAGATTGTCCATTTGTACACGACTGGAATCAGGTTTGTTGCCGAAACCCTCTAACTTTTCGCACAGGATATAGGGTTGGGTGAAATGATGATACCATGCTAACTTTCAACCTTCTCAGAGTTCATTTGTAGTGCTTTTAAATTTCAGGGTCATTTAGCTAAAAAAATGAGTAAATGCATGAAAAATAGCAAATGAAGTCAGAAAGGGTTGAAAATTGATGACAAGTATTTGAATGGTGCATACTGAATGCACAAAAAGTTTGGAGTTGAAATAGGTTATAAAAAATGAAATGCCTTTGTAACAGATGAGTTTTCATGCGAAACCCTGATACTTCGAAAGAGATTGTCCATTTTGTACACGAACTGCATCCAGTTTTTGCCGTAATCCTCTCAACTTTTTAGCACATGCTATGTGGGTGAAATAATGATACCATGCCAACTTTCAACCTTTTCAGAATTCATTTGTAGTGCTTTTTAATTTCAGGGTCATTCAGCTAAAAAAATCAGTAAATGCATGAAAAATAGCAAATGAAGTCAGAATGGGTTGAAAATTGATGACCTGTCTTTGAATGGTGCATACTGAACGCACAAAAAGTCTGGAGTTGAAATAAGTTATAAAAAATGAAATGTCTTTGTAACAGATGAGTTTTCGTCCAAAACCGAGATACTTCGTAAGAGATTGTCCATTTTGTACACGAAGTGCATCCAGTTTTTGCCCTAACCCTCTCAACTTTTTAGCACATGCTATGGGGGTGAAATGATGATACCATGCCAACTTTCAACCTTTTCAGAGTTCATTTGTAGTGCTTTTCAATTTCACGGTCATTTAGCTCAAAAAAATCAGTAAATGCATGAAAAATAGCAACTGAAGTCAGAAAAGGTTGAAAATTAATGACATGGATTTGAATGGTGCATACTGAACGCACAAAAAGTCTGGAGTTGAAATAAGTTATAAAAAATGAAATGTCTTTGTAACAGATGAGTTTTCGTCCGAAACCGAGATACTTCAAAAGAGATTGTCCATTTTGTACATGAAGTGCATCCAATTTTTGCCGTAACCCTCTCATCTTTTTAGCACATGCTATGTGGGTGAAATGATGATACCATGCCAACTTTCAACCTTTTCAGGGTTCATTTGTAGTGCTTTTCAATTTCTGGGTCATTTAGCTCAAAAAAATCAGTAAATGCATGAAAAATAGCAAATGAAGTCAGAAAGGGTTGACAATTGGTGACGTGGCTATGAATGGTGCATACTGAACGCACAAAATTCTGGAGATGAAATAAGTTATAAAAAATGAAATGCCTTTGTAACAGATGAGTTTTCGTCTGAAACCCTGATACTTCGAAAGAGATTGTCCATTTTGTACATGAACTGCATCCAGTTTTTGCCGTATCCCTCTCAACTTTTTAGCACATGCTATGTGGGTGAAATGATGATACCATGCTAACTTTCCACCTTTTCAGAGTTCATTTATAGTGCTTTTAAATTTCAGAGTCATTTAGCTAAAAAAAATCAGTAAATGCATGAAAAATAGCAAATGAAGTCAGAAAGGGTTGAAAATTGATGACCTGGCTTTGAATGGTGGATACTGAATGCACAATAAGTCTGGAGTTGAAATAAGTTATAAAAAATGAAATGTCTTTCTAACAGATGAGTTTTCGTCCAAAACCCTGATACTTCGAAAGAGATTGTCCATTTTGTACACGAAGTGCATCCAGTTTTTGCCGTAACCATCTCAACTTTTTAGCACATGCTATGTGGGTGAAATGATGATACCATGCCAACTTTCAACCTTTTCAGAGTTCATTTGTAGTGCTTTTCAATTTCAAGGTCATTTAGCTTTAAAAAATCAGTAAATGCATGAAAAAAAGCAAATGAAGTGAGAAAGTGTTGACAATTGATGATGTGGCTTTGAATGGAGCATACTGGACGCACAAAAAGTCTGGAGTTGAAATAAGTTATAAAAAATGAAATGCCTTTTTAGCGGATGAGTTTTCGTCCGAAACCCTGATACTTCGAAAGAGATTGTCCATTTTGTACACGAACTGCATCCAGTTTTTGCTGTAACCATCTCAACTTTTTAGCACATGCTATGTGGGTGAAATGATGATACCATGCCAACTTTCAACCTTTTCAGAGTTCATTTGTAGTGCTTTTCAATTTCAGGGTCATTTAGCTCAAAAAAATCAGTAAATGCATGAAAAATAGCAAATGAAGTCAGAAAGGGTTGAAAATTGATGACATGTATTTGAATGGTGCATACTGAATGCACAAAAAGTCTGGAGTTGAAATAAGTTATAAAAAATGAAATGTCTTTGTAACAGATGAGTTTTCGTCCGAAACCGAGATAGATATTCGAAGGGATTGTCCATTTTGTACACGAAGTGCATCCAGTTTTGGCCGTAACCTCTCAATTTTTTTAGCACATGCTCTGTGGGTGAAATGAATGATCCATGCCAACTTTCACCTTTTAAGAGTTCATTTGTAGTGCTTTCAATTTCAGGGTCATTAGCTCAAAAAAATCAGTAAATGCATGAAATAGCAAATGAAGTCAGAACATAAAAGGTTGGACAATTGTTGATGTGGCTTTGATGGGGCATACTTAACGCACAAAAAGTCTGGAGTTGAATATAAGTTTAAAAATGAATACCTTTGTAACAGATGAGTTTTCGTCCGAAACCTGATACTTCGAAAGAGATTTGCATTTTGTACACGACTGCATCCAGTTTTTGCCGTAACCCTCTCAACTTTTAGCACATGTAGGTGTGTGAAATGATGATACCATGCTAATTTCAACCTTTCAGATTCATTGTAGTGCTTTTAATTTCAGGGTCATTTTAGCTAAAAAAATCAGTAAATGCATGAAAAATAGCAAATAAAGTCAGAAAGGGTTGAAAATTGATAGACCTGGCTTTGAATGTGCATATTGAATGCACAAAAGTCTGGAGTTGAAATAAGTTATAAAAAATGAAATGTCTTTAGTAACAGATGGTTTTTCGTCCGAAACCCTGATCCTTCAAAGAGATTGTCCATTTTCTCACGAAGTGCATCCAGGTTTTGCCGTAACCTCTCAACTTTTTACACATGCTATGTGGGTGAAATGATGATACCATCCAACTTTCAATTTTTCAATTTTCATTTGTATGTGCTTTTCCATTTCAGGTTTTTAGATCAAAAAAATCAGTAAATGCATGAAAAATACAATGAAGTCAGAAAGGTATTTTAAATTGATGACGTGCTTTGAATGGTGCATACTGAGCACAAAAAGTCTGGAGTTGAAATAAGTTATAAAAAATGAAATGCCTTTTTAACGGATGAGTTTTCGTCCGAAACCCTGATACTTTCGAAAGAGATTGTCCATTTTGTACAGAACTGCTCCAGTTTTGCTTAACCATCTCAACTTTTTAGCACATGCTATGTGGTGAAAATGATGATACCATGACCAACTTTCAACCTTTTCAAGTTCATTTTAGTGCTTTTCAATTTCACGGGTCTTTAGCTCAAAAAAATCAGTAAAGCATGAAAAATAGCAAATGAAGTCAGAAAGGTTTGAAAATTGATGACCGGCTTTGAATGGATGCATACTGAACGCACAAAAATTCTAAGTTGAAATAATTAAAAAATGAATGACTTTGTAACAGATGAGTTTTCGTCCACCGAGAAACTTCAAAAGAGATTGTCCATTGGTACACGAATTGCATCCAATTTTTGCCGTAACCCTCTCATCTTTTTAGCACATGCTATGTGGGTGAAATGATGATACCATGCCACTTTCAACCTTTTCAGGTTCATTTGTAGTGCTTTTCAATATCTGGGTCATTTAGCTCAAAAAAATCAGTAAATGCATGAAAAATAGCAAATGAATCGAACAGGGTTGACAATTGGTGACGTGGCTATGAATGGGCATACTAACGCACAAAAAGTCTAGAGTTGAAATAAGTTATAAAAAATGAATGCCTTTGTAACAGATGAGTTTTCGTCCGAACCTGAACTTCGAAAGAGATTGTCCCATTTTGTACACGAACTGCACATCCAGTTTTTGCCGAACCCTCTCAACTTTTTAGCACATGCTATTGGGTGAAATGATGATACCATGCTAACTTTCAACCTTTTTCAGAGTTCATTTGTAGTGCTTTTAAATTTCAGGTCATTTAGCTAAACAAATGAAAAAAAAAATGCATGAAAATTAGTCAAATAAGTCAGAAAGGGTGAAAATTGATGACAGTCTTTGAATGGTGCATACTGAATGCACAAAAGTTTGAGTTGAAATAGGTTATAAAAATGAAATGCCTTTGTAACAGATGATTTTTCTGCGAAACCCTGATACTTCAAAGAGATTGTCCATTTTGTACACGAACTGCATCCATTTTTGCCGTACTCCTCTCACTTTTTAGCACATGCTATGTGTGAAATATATGATACCATGCCACTTTCAACCTTTTCAGATTCATTTGTAGTGCTTTTTAATTTCAGTCATTTAGCTAAAAA
Source organism: Thinopyrum elongatum (assembly GCA_011799875.1). NCBI lineage: Eukaryota > Viridiplantae > Streptophyta > Magnoliopsida > Poales > Poaceae > Thinopyrum > Thinopyrum elongatum. The sequence goes on from JAAAXO010000020.1 coordinate 189,583, forward strand.
AATCGTAAATGCATGAAAAATAGCAAATGAAGTCAAAGGGTGAATTGATGACCTGTCTTTGAATGTGGCATACTGAACGCACAAAAGTCTGGAGTTGAATAAGTTATAAAATGTAAATGTTCTTTGTACAGATGATTTTTCGTCCAAAACCCTAATACTTCGAAGTGTCCATTTTTGTACACGAATGGCATCAGTTGCTTTGCCCTAACCATCTCAACTTTTAGCCATGCATGTGGGGGTGAAATGATGATACCATGCCAACATTTCAACCTTTCAAGTTCATTGTAGTGCTTTTCAATTTCACGGTCATTTAGCTCAAAAAATCAGTAATGCATGAAAAATAGCAACTGAAGATCGAAAGGTTGAAAAATTGATGACATGGATGAATGGTGGCATACTGACGCACAAAAGTCTGGAGTTGAAATAAGTTATAAAAAATGAAATGTCTTGTAACAGATGAGTTTTTCGTCCGAAACCGAGATACTTCGAAAGGATTGTCCATTTTGTACACGAAGTGCATCCATTTTGCGTAACCCTCTCAATCTTTTACACATGCTATGTGGGTGAATGATGATACCATGCCAACTTTCAACCTTTGCAGGGGCATTTGTAGTGCTTTTCCAATTTCAGGGTCATTTAGCTCAAAAAAACATGCCAACTTTCAACCTTTTAAGAGTTCATTTGTAGTGCTTTTCAATTTCAGGGTCATTTAGCTCAAAAAATCAGTAAATGCATGAAAAATAGCAAATGAAGTCAGAAAAGGTTGACAATTGATCACGTGGCTTTGAATGGTGCATACTGAACGCACAAAAAGTCTGGAGTTGATATAAGTTGTAAAAAATGAAATACCTTTGTAACAGATGAGTTTTCGTCCGAAACCTTGATACTTCGAAAGAGATTATGCATTTTGTACACGTACTGCATCCAGTTTTTGCCGTAACCCTCTCAACTTTTTAGCACATGCTATGTGTGTGAAATGATGATACCATGCTAAATTTCAACCTTTTCAGAGTTCATTTGTAGTGCTTTTAAATTTCAGGGTCATTTAGCTAAAAAAAATCAGTAAATGCATGAAAAATAGCAAATAAAGTCAGAAAGGGTTGAAAATTGATGACCTGGCTTTGAATGGTGCATATTGAATGCACAATAAGTCTGGAGTTGAAATAAGTTATAAAAAATGAAATGTCTTTGTAACAGATGAGTTTTCGTCCGAAACCCTGATACTTCGAAAGAGATTGTCCATTTTCTACACGAAGTGCATCCAGGTTTTGCCGTAACCATCTCAACTTTTTAGCACATGCTATGTGGGTGAAATGATGATACCATGCCAACTTTCAACATTTTCAGAGTTCATTTGTAGTGCTTTTCAATTTCAGGGTCATTTAGATCAAAAAAATCAGTAAATGCATGAAAAATAGCAAATGAAGTCAGAAAGGGTTGACAATTGATGACGTGGCTTTGAATGGTGCATACTGAACGCACAAAAAGTCTGGAGTTGATATAAGTTGTAAAAAATGAAATACCTTTGTAACAGATGAGTTTTCGTCCGAAACCTTGATACTTCGAAAGAGATTATGCATTTTGTACACGTACTGCATCCAGTTTTTGCCGTAACCCTCTCAACTTTTTAGCACATGCTATGTGTGTGAAATGATGATACCATGCTAAATTTCAACCTTTTCAGAGTTCATTTGTAGTGCTTTTAAATTTCAGGGTCATTTAGCTAAAAAAAATCAGTAAATGCATGAAAAATAGCAAATAAAGTCAGAAAGGGTTGAAAATTGATGACCTGGCTTTGAATGGTGCATATTGAATGCACAATAAGTCTGGAGTTGAAATAAGTTATAAAAAATGAAATGTCTTTGTAACAGATGAGTTTTCGTCCGAAACCCTGATACTTCGAAAGAGATTGTCCATTTTCTACACGAAGTGCATCCAGGTTTTGCCGTAACCATCTCAATCACTTTCAACCTTTTCAGAATTCATTTTTAGTGCTTTTTAATTTCGGGTCATTCAGCTAACAAAATCAGTAAATGCATGAAAAATAGCAACTGAAGTCATAATGGTTGAAATTGATGCACGCTGTTTTGAATGGTGCAACTGAACGCACAAAAATCTGGCGTTGAAATAAGTTATCAAAAATGAAATGTCTTGTAAAGATGAGTTTTCGTCCAAAACCTGAGATACTTCGAAAGAGATTAGTTCCATTTTGTACCCGAAGTGCATCCAGTTTTTGCACACCCTTTCAACTTTTTTAGACATGCTATGGGGTGAAATGATGATACCATTGCAACTTTCATACCTTTCTCAGAGTTCATTTGTCGTGCTTTTAAATTTCAGGTCACCTTGAGCTAACAAAAAATTGAGTAAATGCATGACAAATGCCAATGAAGTAGAAAAGTGTTGACAAATGAATGCATGATTTGAATGGGCTACTGAAGCCAAAAAAAAGTTGCTGATTGAATAGTGTTATAAAAATTAAATGCCTTTTGTAACAGATGAGTGTTTTGTCGAAACCTGATATACTTTCGAAAGAGAATTGTCTCATTTTGTACGAATTGACATCCAGATTTTTTTTTTTTGTCCGTAACCTCTCAGAACTGTTTTAGTCACATGCTAGGTGGGTGAAATGATGAACCAGCCAACGCAACTTTTAAGTTCTTTGTAGGTTGGTTAATTTCAGGTCCATTCAGCTACAAAAATCTAGTAAATGCATGAAAAAAAAAAAAAAAAAAAAAAAAATAAAAAGCAAATGAAAGTCAGAAAGGGTTTGACAATTGAGTGACCGTTGCTGAATGGGGTGCATACTGAACGCACAAAAAGTTCTGGGTGAAATAAGTTATAAAAAAGAATGCTTGTAACAGATGAGTTTTCGTCGAAACCGACGATACTTCGTACAGAGACTGTCCATTTTGTACAGAGCATCCAGTTTTTGGCCAGTATCCCTCTCAACTTTTGTAGCACATGCTAGTGTTGGTGAAAGAGATACATGCTAACTTTCACACTTTTCAGAGTTCATTGTGATAGTGGCTTTTAGATTTCACGGAGATTTAGCTCAAAAAAAATCAGTATAAGATGCATGGAAAAATAGCAAATGAAGTCAGTAAAAGGTTTGAAAATAGATGACACTGGATTTGAATGGTGGATACTGAACGACAAATCAGTCTGGAGTTGAAATAAGTTATAATAATGAATGTCTTTTAACAGATGAGTTTTCGTCCATAAACCGAGATACTTCAAAAGAGAGTGTCCATTTGGTACTCGAAGTGCATTCTCATTTTTGCCGTAACCATCTCAACTTTTTTAGCATGCTATGTGGGTGAAATGATGATACATCATCGCCAACTTTCAACCTTTTCAGGGTTCATTGTAGTTGCTTTTCAATTTCTAGGTTCATGTTAGCTATAAAAAATCAGTACATGCATGAAAAATAGCAAATGAGGAGAAGGTTTGACAATTGATGAGTGGCGTTAATGGGCAATACTGGACACAATATATAGTCTGGAGATGAAAAAGGTTATAAAAAATGAATGCCTTTGTATTAGCAGATGAGTTTTTCGTCCGAAACCATGAGACTTCGAAACGGATTGTCCATTTTGTACATCGTAACGTGCATCCAGTTTTGGCTCGTACACCATCAACTTTTTATCATTCAGGTGTGGGTGAATTTGATTGTGTTTATTACCATGCAACTTCCAACCTTTTTCAGAGTTTATTTATAGTGCTTCTTATCAATTTCAGGGAGCATTTAGCTAAAAAAAATCTGAAGGTAAATGCCATGAAAAAGCAATGAAGTCGAAAGGGTTGAAAATTGATGACGAGTTTGAATGGGTGTACTGAATCACAATAAAGTCTGAGTTGAATAAGTTATAAAAAATGAAATGTCTTTTCCTACAGATGAGTTTTCGTCCGCAAACCCGAGATACTTCGAGAAGAGGGTGTCCCATTTGTACACGAAGTGCATCCAGTTTTTTTGCTCGTAACCCTCTCAACTTTTTTAGCACATGCTTATGGGGGTGAATGATGATATCATGCCACTTTCAACCTTTTAGAGTTCATTTGTAGTGCTTTTCAATTTCATGGTTCATTACTCAAAAAATCAGTATGTCATGAAAATAGCAAATGAAGTCAGAAAAGTGTTGACAATTGTCACGTGTGCTTTTGAATGGTTGCATACTGGAACGCAAAAAGTCTGGAGTTGTATAAGTTGTAAAAAATGAATACCTTTGTAACAGATGAGTTTTCGTCCGAAACCTTGATACTTCGAAAGAGATTCATGCATTTTGTACACGTACTCGCATCCAGTTTTTGCCGTAACCCTCTCAACTTTTAGCATCCGATTTGTGTGAAATGATTGATACCATCTAAATTTCAACCTTTCAGAGTTCATTGTAGTTGTGCTTTTTAATTTCAGGGTCTTTTAGCTCAAAAAAATCAGTAAATGCATGAAAATAGCAAATAAGTCAGAAAGGGTTGAAAAGTGATGACCTGGCTTTGAATGTGCATATTGAATGCACAAATAAGTCTGGAGTTGAAATAAATTATAAAAAATGAAATGTCCTTTGTCCAGATGAGTTTTCGTCCGAAACCCTGATACTTCGAAAGAGATTGTCCTTTTCTACACGAAGTGCCATCCAGGTTTTGCCGTAACCTAATCTCACTTTTTAGCACATGCTATGTGGGTGAAATATGATACCATTCCAACTTTCACATTTTCAGAGTCATTTTTAGTGCTTTTCAATTTCAGGGTCATGTAGACTCAAAAAATCATTAAATGCATGAAAACATCCAATGAAGTCAGAAAGGGTGACAATTGAATGACGTGGCTTTGAATGGTGCATACTGAACGCACAAAAATGTCTGGAGTTGAATAAGTTATAAAAAAGTGAAATGCCTTTTTAACGGATGAGTTTTCGTCCGAAACCGCTGATACTCGAAAGAGATTGTCCATTTTTTTTCCATGAACTGCATCCAGTTTTTGCTGTAACCCATCTCAACTTTTTAGGCACATGCTATGTGGGAAGAATGATGATACCATGACCAACTTTCAACCTTTCAGAGTTCATTTGTAGTGCTTTTTCAATTTTCAGGGTCATTTAGCTCACAAAAATCAGTAATGCATGAAAAATAGCAAATGAATTCAGAAAGGGTTGAAAATTGATGACCTGGCTTTGAATGATGCATACTTACCGCACAAAAATTCTAGGTTGAAATAATTTTATAAAAATGAAATACTTTGTAACAGATGATTTTTCGTCCGAAACCGAGAAACTTCAAAAGAGATTGTCCATTTTGTACACAAGTGCATCCATTTTTGCCGTAACCCTCCATCTCTTTTTAGCACATGCTATGTGGGTGAAATGTGTACCATGCCAACTGTTACAACCTTTTCAGGTTCATTGTAGTGCTTTTCAATATTAGGGTCATTTAGCTCAAAAAAATCAGTTAAATGCATAAAATAGCAAATGAACTCGAAAGGGTTCATTGTGACGTGGCTATGAATGGGGTCATACTGAACGCACAAAAAGTCTAGGTTGAATAAGTTATAAAAAATAGAAATGCCTTTGTAACAGATGAGTTTTTCGTCCGAACCCTGATCCTTCGAAGAGATTGTCCGATTTTGTGCACGACTCATCCAGTTTTTGCCGAACCCTCTCAACTTTTTATGCACATGCTGATATGGATGAAATGGTTGATACCATGCTAACTTCCAACCTTTCTCAGAGTTCTTTGTAGTGGTTTTTAAATTTTCAGGGTCATTAGTACAAAAATGAGTAAATGCATGAAAAATCGCAAATGAAGTCAGAAGGGTGTGAAAATTGATGACTAGTATTTGAATGGTGCCTACTGAATGCACAAAAAGTTTGGAGTTGAAATAGGTTATAAAAATGAAAATGGCCTTTGTAACAGATGTGTTTTTCATGCGAAACCGAAACTCAGAAAGAGATTGTCTCATTTTGTACACGAACTGCATCCAGTTTTTGCCGTAATCCTCTCATCTTTTAGCACATGCATGTGGGAAAATAATGATACATGCCAACTTTCAACCTTTTCGAATTTCATTGTAGTGCTTTTTAAATTTCAGGGTCATTCGCTAAAAATCAGTAAATGCATGAAAAATAGTGCAATGAAGTCAGAATGGGTTTACATTGGAGACCTGTCTTTTGGTCTTACTGAACGCACAAAAAGTCTGGAGTGAAATAAGTTAATAAAAAATGAAATGTCTTTGTAAGAGATGAGTTTCGTCCAAAGACCGTAGATACTTCGTAGAGATTGTCCATTTGTATCACGAACTTGCATCCCGCTTTTTGGCCCGTAAGCCCTCTCAACTTTTAGCACATGCTAGGGGTGGGGGTGAAATGATGATACCATGCTCAACTTTCAACCTTCAGAGTTCATTGTAGTGCTTTTCAATTTGCACATGTCATTTCAGCGTACAAAAAATCAGTAAATGCATGAAAAATAGCAATCTGAGAGTCAGAAAAGTTTGAAAATTATGACATGGATTGAATGGTGGCATACTGACGCACAAAGTCTGAGTTGAAATAGTTATAAAAATGAATGTTCTTTGTAACAGATGAGTTTTTCGTCCGAACCGAGATACTTCAAAAGAGATTGTCTCTATTTTGTACATAAGTGGCATCCAATTTTTGCGCGTAACCCTCTCATCTTTTTAGCACATGCTATGTGGGTGAAATGATGATACCATGTCGCAACTTTCAACCTTTTCAGGGTTCATTTTGTAGTGCTTTTCAATTTCTGGGGTCATTGAGCTCAAAAATCAGTAAATGCATAAAAAATAGCAAATGAAGTCAGAAAGGGTTGACAATTGGTGACGTGGCTATGAATGGTGGCTACGGAACGTGCCCAAAATTCTGGAGATGAATAGTTATAAAAAATGAAATGCCTTTGTAACCAGTATGAGTTTTCGTCTGAACCCTGATACTTCGATAAGAGATTGTCCATTTGGTACCAGAACTGCATCATATTTTTTGTCCGTATCCCCTCAACTTTTGGCACATGCGTTGTGTGAAATGATGATACCATGCAACTTCAATCCTATTTCGAGTTCATTTATAGTGCTTTTAAAAGGCAGTCATTAGCTAAAAAAAATCAGTAATTCATGAAAAATAGCAAATGAAGTCAGAAGGGTTGAAAATTGATGACCTGGCTTGAATGGTGGATACTGCAATGCACTATAAGTCTGGAGTTGAATAAGTTATAAAAAAATGAAATGTCTTTCTAACAGATGAGTTTTCGTCCAAAACTCGCTGATACTTCAGAAAAGAGATTGTCCCATTTTGTACATCGAATGCATCTAGTTTTTGCCGTGAACCACTCATACTTTTTAAGCACATGCTCTGTGGGTGAAATGTGATACCATGCCATCTTCAACCTTTTCTAGAGTTCATTTGTAGTGCTTTTCAATTTGCAAGGTCATTTAGCTTTAAAAACAGTAATAGCATGAAAAAAAGCAAATGAATGTGAGAAGTGTTGACAATTGATGATGTGGCTTTGATATGGAGCATACTGGACGCCAAAAAGTCTGAGTTGAAATAGTTATAAAAAATGAAATGCTTTTTAGCGATGAGTTTTCGTCGCGAACCTCTGATACTTCATTGGAAGGAGATTGTCCATTTTGATACCTGAACTGGCATCAGTTTTTGCGTGTAACCATCTCGAACATTTTTTAGCACATGCTATGTGGTGAATGATGATATCCCATGCCAACTTTCACTTTCAGAGTTCATTTTGTAGTGCTTTTTACAATTTCAGGGTCATTAGCTCAAAAAATCAGTAAATGCCATGAAAAATAGCAAATGAATTAGGAAAGGGTTGAAAATTGATGACATGTATTTGAATGGTGCTACTGAATGCACAAAAGTCTGGAGTTGAAATAGTTATAAAAATGAAATGTGCCTTTGTAACAGTATGAGTTTTTCGTCCGAAAACCCGATATACTTCGAAAGAGATTGTCAATTTTGTACCGAAGTGCATCCAGTTTTTGCGGTAACCTCTCAACTTTTAGCACCATGCTATGGGGGGTGAAATGATGATACCATGCCAACTTCTAACCTTTGAGAGAGTTCATTTGGTAGTGCTTTTCAATTTCAGGGTCATTTAGCTTCAAAAAATCAGTAAAGCATGAAAAATAGCAAATGAAGTCTGAGAAAGGTGACAATTGATCACGTGGCTTTGAATGGTGCATACTGAACGCAGCAAAAAATTCTGGAGTTGAATAAGTTGTAAAAAATGAAATACCTTTTGTTAGACGCGATGGTTTTCGTCCGAAACCCTTGATACTTCGAAAGAGATTATGGCATTTTGTACACGTAGCGCATCCAGTTTTTGCCGTAACCCTCTCAACTTTTTTAGCACATGCTATGTGTGTTGCAATGATGATACCATGCAAATTTCAACCTTTCAGAGTTCATTTGTAGTGCTTTAAATTTCAGGGTCATTTAGCTAAAAAAAATCAGTAAATGCATGAAAAAATAGCAAATAAATTCAGAAACGGTTGAAAATTGATGACTGGTTGAATGGTGCATATTGAATGCACAATATTCTGGAGTTGAAGATATTAAAAAATGAAATGTCTTTGTACAGATGAGTTTCGTCCGAAACTCCTGGATACTTCGAAGAGATTGTCCATTTTCGCCTAACGAGTCATCCAGGTTTGCCGTTACGGGCATCTCAACTTTTTAGCACATCTAGTGGGTGAATGAAGATACCATGCACACTTTGCAATCATTTCAGAGTTCATTTGTAGTGCTTTTGATTTACACCAACCCCTACCGTTCAGTGGTTCAATTTAGATCAAAAAAATCAGTAAATGCATGAAAAATGACATGAAGTCCAGAAGGGTTACAATTGATGACGTGGCTTTGATGGTGCATACTGACGCACAAAAGTCTGGAGTTGGAAATAGTTATAAAAATTGAAATGCCTTTTTAACGGATGAGGTTTTTTCGTCCGAAAACCTGATACTTTCGAAGAGATTGTCCATTTGTAACATAACTGGCATCCAGTTTTTGCTGTACCCATCTCAACTTTTAGCACATGCTAGGTGTGGAAAATGATGATACCATGCCAACTTTCACTCTTTCGAGTCATTGTAGTGCTTTTCAATTTCAGGGTACGTGTGTTTTTTTTGGGGTTTTTTAGCGATGCAAAAAAATCAGTAAATGGCATCGAAAAATATGCAAATGAAGTGCTAGAAAGGGTGAAAATGGATGACGTGGCTTTGCATGGGCATTCTGAACACTAAATACTATCTATGAGTTGAAATAAGTGATAAAAATTAATGCCTTTGTAACAGATTCAATTTTGTTCGTACAGGAAGCCCGATTATAGTTCGAAAGGATTCGTCCATTTTGTAGCACGAAGTGCATCCAGTTTTTGCCGTACCCTTCTGAACTTGTTGAGCACTGCTATGTGGTAAAATTATGAATACCATGCCTACTTAACCTTTTCTAGATTCATTGTAGTGGTTTTTTTTGTTTTATTTTTTGTTTTTTTTTTTTTTTTGTAGGATTTTTTGCTTTGGTTTTGTTTCAATTTCAGTCATTTGGGTTTTAGCTCAAAATCAGTAATATGCATGAAAAATAGCAAATGATGTGGAGAATAGGGTTGAAAATTGATGACATGTATTTGAATGGTGCATACTGAAACCGCACAGTCTTAGAGTTGAATAAAGTTATAAAAAATGAAATGCCTTTGTAACAGATGAGTTTTTCGTCCGAAACCCTGATACTTCGAAAGAGATTGTCATTTTGTAGAAACAGAACTGAACTCATCCAGTTTTTTGCCGTAAATCCTCTCACTTTTAGCACATGCTATTGTTGGTGAATATGAGATCCATGCCAACTTTTCACCTTTCAAATTCATTTGTAGTGCTTTTTATTTCCAGGTCATTTAGCTAAAAAACTCATATGCATGAAAAATAGCAAATGATCAGAAAGGGTTGAAAATTGATGACCTGGCTTGAATGGATGCATACTGAACACAGCAAAAATTCTAGAGTTGAAATAGTTTATAAAAAATGAAATGCTCTTTGTAACAGATGAGTTTTTGTTCCGTAAACCGATGATACTTCAAAGAGATTGTCCTTTTTGTACACGAAGTGCATCCATTTTTTGCCGTAACCCTCTCAATCTTTTTAGCCAATGCTAGTGTGGGTGGAATGATGATACCATGCAACTTTCAACTTTTTACAGGTCATTTGTAGTGGCTTTTCAATTTCTGGTCATTTAGCTCAAAAAATCAGTAAATGCATGAAAAAATATTAAATGAAGTCAGAAAGTTGACATTGATCACGTGGCTGTTGAATGGTACATACTGACCGCACAAAAGTCTGGAGTTGAATAGTTATAAAAAATGAATGCCTTGTAACAGATGGATTTTTCGTCCGAACCTTGATACTTCGAAAGAGATTATCCATTTTGTACAACGTACTGTCATCCAGTTTTTGCCGTAACCCTCTCACTCTTTAGCACATGCTTGTGTGTGAAATGATGATACCATGCTAAATTTCAACCTTTTTTAGAGTTCATTTGTAGTGCTTTAAATTTCAGGGTCATTTAGCTTAAAAAAATCCTAAATGCATGAAAAGATAGCAAATAAAGTCAGAAAGGGTTGAAATGATGACCTGGCTTTGAATGGTGCAATACTGAATGCACAATAGTCTGGAGTTGAATAAGTTATAAAAAATGAAATGTTCTTGTGAACAGATGAGTTTTCGTCCGAAACCCTGATACTTCGAAGAGATTGCCATTTTTGTACACGAAGTGCATCCAGGTTTTGGCCGTAACCTCCAACTTTTTAGCACATCCTATGTGGTGTTAATGATGATACCATGCAAACTTTCAACCTTTTTCAAGTTCATTTGTAAGTGCTTTTCAATTTCAGGGTCATTTAGATCAAAAAAATCAGTAAAGGCGATGAAATAGCAAATGAAGTCAGAAAGGTTGACAATTGATTGACGTGCTTGAAATGGTGCATACTGAATCGCACAATAGTCTGGAGTTTTGAAATAAGTTATAAAAATGAAATGCCTTTTTTAAAACGATGAGTTTTCGTCCGAAACCTGATACTACGAAGAGATTGTCCATTTTGTACATGAACTGTCAGCATTTTTGCTGTAACCATCTCAACTTTTTTAGCACATGCTTATGTGGGTGAAAGATGAACCAGGCCAACTTTCACCTTTTCAAGTTTCATTTGTATGGCTTTTCAATTTCAGGTCCTTTAGCTCAAAAACTATAAATGCATGAAAATAGCAATGAAGTCAGAAAGGTTGAAAATTGATGACGTGGCTTTGAATGGTGCATTCTGAACACAAAAAATCTAGAGTTGAATAAGTGTATAAAAACTGAAATGCCTTTGTAAGCGATGAGATTTCGTCCGAAGCCCTCGATACTTCGAAAGAGATTGTCCATTTTGTACACGAAGTGCATCACTGTTTTTTGCCGTAACCCTCTCAACTTTTAGCACATGCTATGGGGTAAATATGATACCATGCCAACTTTTCACCTTTTCAGAGTTCATTTGTAGTGGCTTTTCTCATTTTCAGGGTCTTTAGCTCAAAAAATCAGTAAAATGCATGAAAAAATAGCAATGATGTCAAAGGGTTGAAAATTGTTGACATGTATTTGAATGGGTGCATCTGAACCACAAAAGTCTAGAGTTGAAATAAGTTATAAAAAATGAAATGCCTTTGTAACACGATGAGTTTTCGTCCGAAGCCCTGAACTTCGAAGAGATTGTCCATTTTGTACACTGAACTGCATCCAGTTTTTTGCCTTAATCCCTCAACATTTTAGCACATGCTATGTGGGTGAAATATTATACCCATGCCAACTTTCAACCTTTTCAGAGTTCATTTGTAGTGCTTTTTATGTCAGGGTCATTTAGCTAAAAAAATCAGTAAATGCATGAAAAATAGCAAATGAAGTCAGAAAGGGTTGAAAATTGGTGACCTGGTTTGAATGATGCATACTGAACGCACAAAAGTCTAGAGTTTGAAATAAGTTATAAAAAATGAAATGTCTTTGTAACAGATGAGTTTTTCGTCTAAAACCGAGATACTTCAAAGAGATTGTCCATTTTGTACACGAAAGTGCATCCAAGTTTTGCCGTAACCCTCTCAATCTTCTTTTTAAGCCCATGCTTGTGGCTGAAATGATGTACCATGCCAACTTTCAACCTTTTCGGGTTCATTTGTAGTGCTTTTCAATGTTTCTAGGGTCATTTAGCTCCAAAATCAGTAAATGCATGAAATGCAAATGAAGTCAGAAAAGGTTGACATTTGATCCGTGGCTTTGAATGTGCCTACTGCCGCACAACGTCTGGAGTTGAAATAAGTTATAAAAAATGAAATGCCTTTGGTAACAGATGAGTTTTTTTCGTCCGAACCCTAAACTTCGAAGAGATTGTCCATTTTGTACACGAAGTGCATCCAGGTTTTGCCGTAACCATCTCAACTTTTTAGCACATGCTATGTGGTTAATGATGATACCATGCCAACTTCATCCTCTTTCAGAGTTCATTTGTGAGTGCTTTTCAATTTCAGGGTCATTTAGATCAAAAAAATCAGTTAATGCATGAAAAAGCAAATGACTCAGAAAAGGTTTGACAATTGATGACGTGGCTTTGAATGGTGCATACTGAACGCACAAACAGTCTGGAGTTGAAATAAGTTATAAAAATGAAATGTCCTTTTAACGATGAGTTTTCGTCCGAACCCTGATACTACGAAAGAGATTGTCCATTTTGTACATGAACTTCATCAGTTTTTGCTGTCAACCATCTCAACTTTTTAGCACATGCTATTGGGTGAAATGATGATACCATGCCACTTTCATCTTTTTCTAGAGTTCATTTGGTAGTGCTTTTTCAATTTCAGGGTCATTTAGTCACAAAAATCTAGTGTAAGTAAATGCATGAAAAAAGCATAATATTGAAGTCAGTAAGGGTGACATTGATGAAGTGGCTTTGAATGGTCATACTGACACAAAAATCTGAAGTTTGACAATAAGTTGATAAAAAATGAAATGCCTTTTGTAACAGATGATGTTTTCGTCCGAAACGCTGATACTTCCGAAAGAGATGTCCATTTGGTTGTACATGACTTGCATCCAGTTTTTGCTTGTAACCCTCGAATACCTTTTTAGCACATGCTATGTTGGGAAATATTGATACCATGCCAATTTCAACCTTTCCGAATCATTGTAGTGCCTTTTCTATTTCAGGGTTCATTTAGCTAAAAAATCAGTAAATGCATGAAAAATAGCAAATGAAGTCAGAAGGTTTAAAATGTGACCTGGCT
>JAAAXO010000020.1:202934-214285 GCA_011799875.1 Thinopyrum elongatum
TTGAATGGTGCATACTGAATGCACAAAAGTCTGGGTTGAAATAAGTTATAAAAAATGAAATGTCTTGTAAAGATGAGTTTTCGTCCGAAACCGAGAACTTCAAAGAGATTGTCATTTTTGTACCGAAGTGCATCCAGTTTTTGCGTAACCTCTCTCACTTTTTAGCACATGATCTGTGGGTGAAATGATGATACCATGCCAACTTTCACCTTTTCAGAGTTCATTTGTATAGTGCTTTTCAATTCTGGAGTCATTTAGCAAAAAATCAGTAAATGCATGAAAAATGAAACTGAGCGAAAGGTTGGACAATTGGACTGGGGCTTGAATGGTGCACTGAACGCACAAAAAGTCTAGGTTGAAATAAGTTATAAAAAATGAATGCCTTTGTACAGCATGAGTTTTCGTCCGAAACCCGATACTTCGAAAGAGATTGTCCATTTTGTACACGACTGATCCAGTTTGTTGCGAAACCCTCAACTTTTGCACATGTTAGTGGGTGAAATGATGATACCATGCAACTTTCAACTTTCAGAGTTCATTTGTAGTGTTTTTAATTTCAGGTCATTTACTCAAAAATCAGTAAATGCATGAAAACTAGCAAATGAAGTCAGAAAGGGTGTTGAAAATTGATGACGTTTTGAATGGTGGACTGAATGCACAAAAATTGGAGTTGAAATAAGTTATAAAAAATGAAATGCTTTGTATAACAGATGAGTTTTCTGCGAAACCTGATACTTCGAAGAGATTGTCCATTTTGTACACGAACTGCATCCAGTTTTTGGCGTAATCCTCTCAACTTTTTAGCACATGCTATGTGGGTGAAATGATGATACCATGCAACTTTAACCTTTTCAGAATTCATTGTAGTGCTTTTAATTTCAGGTCATTCTAGCTAAAAAAAATCAGTAAATGCATGGAAAAATAGCAAATGAAGTCAGCAGAAGGTTGTAAATTGATGACCTGTCTTTGAATGGTGATACTGAACGCACAAAAAGTTCGGGTTGAAATAAGTATAAAAAATGAATGTCTTTGTAACAGATGAGTTTTCGTCCAAAACCGATACTTCTAAGAGAGTTGTCATTTTGTACACGAAGTGCATCCAGTTTTGCCCGTAACCTCTCAACTTTTTAGCACATGCTATGGGGGTGAAATGATGATACCATGCAACTTTCAACCTTTTCAGAGTTCATTTGTAGTGCTTTTTCAATTTCACAGGTCATTTTTGCTCAAAAAATCAGTAAATGCATGAAAAATAGCAATGAAGTGCAGAAAAGGTTGAAATAGTGACATGGATTGAATGGTGCATAATGACGCACAAAAAGTCTGGAGAGTTGAAATAAGGTATAATAAAAAATGAATGTCTTTGTACAGATGAGTTTTCGTCGAAACGAGATACTTCAAAAGAGATTGTCATTTTGTACATGAAGTGCATCCATTTTTGCCGTAACCTCTCATCTTTTTAGCACATGCTATGTGGTGATGATGGTAGAAATGATGATCCATGCCAACTTTCAACCTTTTCAGGTTCATTTTAGTGCTTTTCAATTTCGGGGATTTTAGCTCAAAAAAATCAGTAAATGCATGAAAAATAGCAAATTGAGTCAGAAAGGGTTGACAATGTACGTGCTATTAATGGGATACTGAAGCACAAATTCTGGAGTTGAAATAAGTTATAAAAATGAAATCCTTTGTAACAGATGAGTTTTCGTCGAAACCTGAGATACTTCGAAAGGATTGTCCATTTTGTACATGAATGCATCCAGTTTTGCGTATCCCTCTCAACTTTTAGCACATGCTAGTGGGGGAAATGATGATACCATGCAATTTCACCTTTTTCAGATTCATTTATAGTGCTTTAATTTCAGGTCATTTAGCTAAAAAAATCAGAAATGCATGAAAAATAGCAAATGAAGTCAGAAAGGGTTTGAAATATGAGCATGTTTGATGGGTGATACTGAATCGCACAATAAGTCTGGAGTTGAAATAAGTTTAAAAAATGAAGCTTTTGTTCTAACAGATGAGTTTTCGTCCCAAAACCCTGTATACTTCGAAAGAGATTGTCCATTTTGTACACGAAGTGCATCCAGTTTTTGCCGTAACCCTCTCACTTTTTAGCACATGCTATTGGGTGAAATGATGATACCATGTCAATTCAACCTTTCAGAGTTCATTGTGTGCTTTCAATTTCAGGTCATTTAGCTAAAAAATCAGTAAATGCATTAAAAATAGCAAATGAAGTCAGAAAGGTTGACAATATGTATGTGGCTTTGAATGGAGCTAGACGCACCAAAAGTCTGGAGTTGATAAATAAGTATAAAAAATGAAATGCCTTTTAGCGTGATGAGTTTTCGTCCGAAACCCTGATACTTCGAAAGAGATTGTCCATTTGTACCACGAACTGCATCCAGTTTTGCTGTAACCTCTCAACTTTTGATAGCACATGCTATGTGGGTGAAATGATGATACCATGCCAACTTTCACCTTTCAGAGTCAAGTGCATTCTAGTGCTTTCAATTTCAGGGTCATTTAGCTCAAAAAAATCAGTAAATGCATTGAAAATAGCAATGAAGTCAGAAAGGGTTGAAAATTTGATGACTGTTTTGGAATGGTGCATACTGAAGCACAAAAAGTTGGGAGTTGAAATAAGTTATAAAAAATGAAATGTCTTTGTAACAGATGAGTTTTCGTCCGAAACCGACTGATACTTCGAAAGAGATTGTCCATTTTGTACACGAAGTGCATCCAGTTTTGCGTAACCCATCTCAACTTTTAGCAATGCTATGGGGAGTGAAAGGATGATACCATGCCAACTTTCACCTTTTACAGAGTTCATTTGTAGTGCTGTTTCAATTTCAGGTCATTTAGCTCAAAAAAATCAGTAAATGCATGAAAATAGCAAATGAAGTAGCAGAAAGGTTGACAATTGATGACGTGGCTTTGAATGGTGCATACTGAACGCACAAAAGTTGGAGTTGAATAGTTGTAAAATGAAATACCTTTGTAAAGATGAGTTTCGTCCGAAACCTGATACTTCGAAAGAGATTTGTCCATTTGTACACGATGCATCCAGTTTTGCCGTAACCTCTCAACTTTTAGCACATGCTATGTGGGTGAAATGTGTACCTGATAAATTTCAAGCAAATGAAGTCAGAATGGGTTGAAAATTGATGACCTGTCTTTGAATGGTGCATACTGAACGCACAAAAAGTCTGGAGTTGAAATAAGTTATAAAAAATGAAATGTCTTTGTAACAGATGAGTTTTCGTCCAAAACCGAGATACTTCGTAAGAGATTGTCCATTTTGTACACGAAGTGCATCCAGTTTTTGCCCTAACCCTCTCAACTTTTTAGCACATGCTATGGGGGTGAAATGATGATACCATGCCAACTTTCAACCTTTTCAGAGTTCATTTGTAGTGCTTTTCAATTTCACGGTCATTTAGCTCAAAAAAATCAGTAAATGCATGAAAAATAGCAACTGAAGTCAGAAAAGGTTGAAAATTAATGACATGGATTTGAATGGTGCATACTGAACGCACAAAAAGTCTGGAGTTGAAATAAGTTATAAAAAATGAAATGTCTTTGTAACAGATGAGTTTTCGTCCGAAACCGAGATACTTCAAAAGAGATTGTCCATTTTGTACATGAAGTGCATCCAATTTTTGCCGTAACCCTCTCATCTTTTTAGCACATGCTATGTGGGTGAAATGATGATACCATGCCAACTTTCAACCTTTTCAGGGTTCATTTGTAGTGCTTTTCAATTTCTGGGTCATTTAGCTCAAAAAAATCAGTAAATGCATGAAAAATAGCAAATGAAGTCAGAAAGGGTTGACGCATCTGTTTGAATAATGTTGAATTAAAATAATTAATTAAATATTTCAGAAATATAAAACTTTAGAAAATCATATTAACAATAAACCGCTAACCATGAAAATATTTTATAACTGAAACTTGCTCAGTAACGACATACGAACACGGAATACGCCCCTATTATCCCGTCAGACGTCCGAACTATAAAGCGTTGAACAATAGACACGATGTCGAAAGTGAATAGTGCCCAACTTTATTAAATATCCCAAATAAATTCCTAATTAACAAAATCGTTTAGTTAGGCACGTAGAAACACCCCGGCCATATCATTTAGGTGCATGTCATAAGCATATTGTTTGCTTATTGCCGTGAATTTATTGTTTTCTCCCCCCGTCCTTCTCGCTCGATAGTACGCCGAGACACCAGACGTCCTGGCTGTCGGGTACGACACGCCTACTGACGAGCAGGCCGTTGACCGACCTCCTCTCCTTCTTGCCAGGCAACCAGGCAGCGCCCCCCCCCCCGTGAGCATTCTAAGCATATCGCCCATTCTTATTCTCCTGCATGCATTAGATTTCGCTACTGTACTGTTATGCTCCTAGTCTGGCATCATAGCCGTGCTATTGACTAACCGGTCCTTGCGACTCTTACCGGCCTATGATAATTTTCATTTAGTGTTGGTATGAACGCATCTGTGACCCCACCACCTTACTTTTTGTCGTCCCCTCTGCTTTCCATCTACGGACTCGATCAACGTGATCGTCGTAGCAGAGGACGCCTCACTCAACCCACCCCCCTTAGTGTTACGACTCTGTCGTTATAACTAGCGAGTGCCAGGGTTGATACCTGTAACGCACTCTGATGAATACTCTGCACATTAGCTGTACGGGTCGTGGTCCATCGGTGATTCTCCTCCTCTCCTGTCCGATACGACTCTGTCGTGCAAACCCCTCAGTGTGAACCTCGAGGTGATAACCCTCATAGTTTCACCCTGATGATTATGACACACGGTTACTTGACCTTGTCACCAGGCGGTCCAACCCTGGTGGGTACCCCTGGGAGACTATTGATTCGGGTGTGCCGGAAGGGCACTCGAGGTTGTGCATTGGGCGGAGCATCAGAGCTCTGATGTCTCCGTTGATACTATTGAAGCTATGGTTTGGGTGTGTGATCTGTGGGTCTACGTTGCCTATACTGGCCTACACCACGCTGGATTATGGTTATTGGGGCCCTCTGCGATGTACGTTCTCCTCACGAAGCTTTCAACTCACGAGTACACGTGCGGGCTGATGTCGGGATGTGCTGGATAATTCACTGGCGAGTTCAGTGTCGCGCCTGCACCCCGGCCAATGCCACGCACACGCGCAGGTCCTCAGGGCGAATGGGCCCAGACCCCCCGGGTGCATAGGGTATAGGTCCGTCGTGCTGACCTTCTGACTGAGCCTAGGTAGAGCGCCTGCTTCGTGTGACCTCCACGGACGGGCATTACCTAGCAAGTATGTTCCGGCCAGAGTGATCGAGCGTGTTGGGTAACAGTATGCACCCCCCTGGCAGGGATGAATCTTTCTATCATAGCCGGTCCTATGGTAAAGGACGCTCAGTTGGTGTATCCCGAATCTAATACTTAAACTGGTATCTGTTGACTTAATTGGAAGCTTCGGGATATCTTTCTCGCTGGGAGTCGAGGAAGGATCTTTGAGCTGTACTTCAACATGTTTGCTAAATAAAATGCTATTCTACTCTCTTTACTGCTCAAGATTATGGCTTTGAGAAGATGTTTTGAATATGCTTAGTCTCGCTAGGACTCTAGGCCTTCTCTCTTTCTATTACTGGCTTTCTGCAGCCCCAGTGCCACATATAAAGCCTTTTCTCCATTGATAATAAGGGTTGCATATGTAGTATAATCTGCTTGCTGAGACTTCGATGTAGTACTCACGGGTGCTTTTAATTTCTCTTTTCCCCCATAATACCCACCTTGATGTAACAGACGATGGAGTCCAGGAGCCAAACGCCACCAGCCACCGGAGCCTATACACAGGCGGGTTCCAAGGCACGTACTTACGGATCGAGCCAGGCTGACCAGGAGTAGGATCGGAGGCTCCCAGCAGGATGCCACTCCTTTCATTCTAGTGTTCGCTGTTGTGTGCTAACCTTCTTAGGCAAGAACTGTCTAAACTATTCTGTCACCCAGATATGTATTTGTATGACTGACTATGTATTCGTATCTTCGGATCCCTGGTCTGTAATATTGTGGACCTCCTTTATTTGGTTTAGAGTTGTGTGTTGTGATATCTTCCCGTAAGTCCCTGGGTCTTGATCGTGCACGTTTGTGTGTATAATTAGTCGTTACGATGAAACGGGGGCGTCACAAAAGTTGAGATGGTTACGGCAAAAACTGGATGCAGTTCGTGTAAAAATGGACAATTCTTTCGAACTATCATGGTTTCGACGAAAACTCATGTTAAAAAAGCATTTCATTTTTTATAACTTATTTCAACTCCAGACTTTTTTGATCTCCAGTATGCACCATTCAAAGCCACGTCATTAATTGTCAACCCTTTCTGACTTCATTTGCTATTTTTCATGCATTTACTGATTTTTTTAGCTAAATGACCTGAAATTGAAAAGCACTACAATGAACTCTGAAACGGGAAAGTTGGCATGGTATCATCATTTCACCACACTAGCACGTGCTAAAAAGTTGAGATGGTTACGGCAAAAACTGGATGCACTTCGTGTACAAAATGGACAATCTCTTTCGAAGTATAGGGTTTCGGACGAAAACTCATCTGTTACAAAGGACATTTCATTTTTTATACTTATTTCAACTCCAGAGTTTTGTGCATTCATATGCACACATTCAAGCCTAGGTCATCAATTTTCAACCCTTTCTGAATTCATTGCTATTTTCATGCATTTACTATTTTTTTCGCTAAATGAACCCTGAATTTGAAAAGCACTACAAATGAACTCTGAAAAGGTTGAAAGTTGGCATGGTATCATCATTTCACCCACATAGCTTGTGCTAAAAAGTTGAGATGGTTACGGCAAAAACTGATGCAGTTCGTGTACAAAATGGACAATTCTTTTGAACTACAGGGTTTCAGACGAAAACTCATCTTTAAAAAGGCATTTCATTTTTATAACTTATTTCAACTCCAGACCTTTTGATCGCCATATGCACCATTCAAAGCACGTCCAATTGTCAACCCTTTCTATTTCATTTTGCTATTTTTCATGCATTTACTGATTTTTTTGGCTAAATGACCCTGAACATTAAAAGCACCACAAATGAACTCTGAAAAGTTGAAAAGTTGGCATCGTATCATCATTTCACCCACATAGCGTGCTAAAAAGTTGCATGGTTACGGCAAAAAACTGGATGGCACTTCGTTACAAAATGGACCATATCTTCGAAGTATGTGTTTCGGACGAAAACTCATCTGTACAAAGACATTCATTTTTTTAAAACTATTTCAACTCAAGATTTTTTGGTTCAGTATGCACCATTCAAAGCCAGGTCATCAATTTTCAACCCTTTTGACTTCATTGCTATTTTCATGCATTTACTGATTTTTTTAGCTATGACCCTGAAATTAAAAGCACTACAAATGAACTCTGAAAAGGTTGAAAGTGGCATGTATCATCATTCACCCCAAGCGTGCTAAAAAGTTGAGAGGTTACGACAAAACTGGATGCAGTTAGTGACAAAAAGGACAATCTCTTTCGAAGTATCAGGGTTCGGACGAAAACTCATCTGGTACAAAGGCATTTCCTTTTTTATAACTATTTCAAACTATAGATTTTTTCATTCAGTATGCACAATCAAAGCCAGGTCATCATATTCAACCTTTTGAATTCATTTGCTATTTTTCATGCATTTACTAATTTTTAGCTAAATGACCCTGAAATTGAAAAGCACACAAATGACTCTGAAAAGGTTGAAAGTTGGCATTGTACCATTAATTTCACCCCACATAGCTGGTGCTAAAAAGTTGGATGGTTACGGCAAAAACTGGATGCACTTTCGTGTACAAAATGGACATCTCTTTCGAACTATCAGGTTTCGGACGAAAACCATCTGATAAAAAGGCATTTCATTTTTTATAACTTATTTCAACTCCAGACATTTTGATCGTCAGTATGCACCATTCAAAGCCGTCATCAATTTTCAACCCTTTCTGAATTCATTTGCTATTTTTCATGCATTTACTGTTTTTTAGACTAAATGACCCCTGAAATTGAAAAAAGCTACAAATGAACTCTGAAAAGGTTGAAAGTTGGCATGGGTATCATCATTTCACCACCATAGCATGTGCTAAAAAGTTGAGGGGTTACGGAAAACTGGATGCACTTCGTGTACAAAAGGACAATCTCTTCGAAGTATCGGTTTCGGACGAAAACTCATCTGTACAAAGACATTTCATTTTTTATAACTATTTCAACTCCAGATTTTTGTGTGTTCAGTATGCACCATTCAAAAGCCAGGTCATCAATTTTTAACCCTTTCGACTTCATTTGCTATTTTTAGATTTACTGATTTTTTTAGCAATGACCTGAAATTGAAAGCACTACAAATGAATCTCGAAAAGTTGAAAGTTGGCATGGTATCACATTTCACCACATAGCTTTGCTAAAAGTGAGAGGTATGGCAAAACGATGAGTCTGCAGGATCTCAAAACTCCGTCGCATTCATTATGTACTAACGAAGAACGTAGTCCCTATTACCGCCGATTATCAAGACAGCTCTTTCGAAGTATCAGGGTTTCGGACGATAAACTCATCTGTTACAAAGGCATTTCATTTTATAACTTATTTCAACTCCAGATTTTTGTCTTCAGTATGCACCATTCAAAGCCAGGACATCAATCAACCCTTTCTGATTCATTTGCTTATTTTCATGCATTACTGATTTTTTAGCTAAATGACCCTGAAATGAAAATACTAAAATGAAACTCTGAAAAGGTTGAAAGTAGCATGGTATCATCATTTCACCCACATAGCTGTGCTAAAAAGTAGAGAGGTTACGGCAAAACTGGAGGCAGTTCGTGTACAAAATGACAATCTCTTTCGAATATCAAGGTTTCGGACGAAAACTCATCTGTTAAAAGGCATTTCATTTTTATAACTTATTTCAACTCCAGACTTTTTGTCGTCCAGTATGCCACATTCAAAGCCCTGTCATCAATTGTCAACCCTTTTGACTTCTTTGCTATTTTCTTGCATTTACTGATTTTTTTGAGCCAAATGACCTGAAATTGAAAGCACTACAAATGAACCTCTAAAAGGTTGAAAGTTGGCATGGTATCATCATTCACCCACATAGCATGTGCTAAAAAGTTGAGAGGGTTACGGCAAAACTGGATGCACTTCGTGTAAAAAATGGACAATCTCTTGAAGTATCAGGTTTCAGACAAAAACTCATCTGTACAAAGACATTTCATTTTTATAACTTATTCAACTCCAGAGATTTGTGCTTCAGTATGCACCATTCAAAGCCAGTCATCAATTTTCAACCCTTTCTGAATTCATTGCTATTTCATGCATTACTGATTTTTTTAGCTAAATGACCCTGAAATTGAAGCAATACAAATGAACTATGAAAAGGTTGAAGTGTCATGTATCATCATTTCACCCACATAGCTGTGCTAAAAAGTTGAGAGGTTACGGCAAAAACTGAGTGCAGTTCGTGTAAAAATGGACAACTCTTTTCGAAGTATCAGGGTCGGACGAAAAACTATCTGTTAAAAGGCATTTCATTTTTATATAACTTATTTCAACTCCCAGACTTTGTGATCGTCTAGTAGGCACCATTCAAAGCCACGTCATCATTGTCAACCCTTTCTGACTTCATTTGCTATTTTCATGCATTTACTGATTTTTTTAGCTAAATGACCTGAAAAGAAAAGCACTACAAAAAACTCTGAAAAGGTTGAAAGTGGCATGGTATCATCATTTCACCCACATAGCATGTGCTAAAAAGTTGAGATGGTTACGGCAAAAACTGGATGACACTTCGTGTACAAAATGGACAATCTCTTTCGAGTATCAGGGTTTCGACGAAAACTCATTGGTTACAAAGATCTTCATTTTTATAACTTATTTCAATCCAGACATTTTGTGCATTCAGATTGCACCATTCAAAGAAGCGTCATCAATTTTCAACCCTTTCTGACTTCATTGCTATTTTTCATGCATTTAACTATTTTTTTAGCTAAATGACCTGAAATTAAAAGCACTACAAATAACTTGAAAGGTTGAAAGTTGCATGGTATCATCATTTCACCACATAGCATGTGCTAAAAAGTTGAGAGTGTTACGGCAAAAAACTGGATGCAGTTCATGTACAAAATGGACAATCTCTTTGAAGTATCAGGTGTCGGAGAAAAACTATCTGTTACAAAGGCATTCATTTTTATAAACTTATTTCAACTCCAGACTTTTTGTGCGTTCAGTATGCACCATTCAAGCCACGTACCAATTGTCAACCCTTTCTGACTTCATTGCTATTTTTCATGCATTTACTGAATTTTTGAGCTAAATGACCAGAAATTGAAAGCACTACAAATGAACCCTGAAAAGGTTGAAAGTTGGCATGGTATCATCATTTCACCCACATAGCATGTGCTAAAAAGAGAGAGGGTTACGGCAAAAAATGGATTGCAATTCGTGTACAAAATGGACATCTCTTTTGAAGTACTCGGTTTCGGACGAAAAACTCATCTGTTACAAAGACATTCATTTTTTATAATTATTTCAACTCTAGATTTTTGGGTTCAGTATGCATCATTCAAAGCCAGGTCATTCATTAATTCAACCCTTCTGACTCATTTGCTATTTTTATGCATTTACTGATTTTTTTAGCAAATGACCCTGAAAATAAAAAGCACTACAAATGAATTCTGAAAAGGTTGAAAAGTTGGCATGGTATCATCAATTTCACCCACACTAGCATGTGCGCTAAAATGTTGAGAGGGTTACGGCAAAAAACTGATGACAGTTCAGGTACAAAATGGACAATCTCTTTCGAAGTATCAGGGTTTCGGACGAAAAATCATCTGTTACAAAGCATTTCATTTTTTATAAACTTATTCAACTCTAGACTTTTTGTGCGTTCAGTAGCAGGCCATTCAAATACATGTTATCAATTTTCAACCCTTTCTGACATCATTTGCTATTTTCATGCATTTACTGATTTTTTTGAGCTAAATGACCCTGAAATGAAAAGCACTACAAATGAACTCTGAAAAGGTTGAAAGTT
Source organism: Thinopyrum elongatum (assembly GCA_011799875.1). Classification (NCBI taxonomy): domain Eukaryota; kingdom Viridiplantae; phylum Streptophyta; class Magnoliopsida; order Poales; family Poaceae; genus Thinopyrum; species Thinopyrum elongatum. The sequence continues at coordinate 214,009 of JAAAXO010000020.1, forward strand.
GGCATGGTATCATAATTTTACCCACATAGCATGTGCTAAAAAGTTCAGAGGGTTACGGCAAAAACTGGATGCACTTCGTGTACAAAATGGACAATCTCTTTCGAAGTATCAGGGCTTCGGACGAAAATTCATCTGTTACAAAGGCATTTAATTTTTTATCACTTATTTCAACTCTAGATATTTTTTGTGTTCAGAATGCACCATGCAAAGCCACGTCATCAATTTTCAACCCTTTCTGACTTCATTTGCTATTTTTCATGCATTTACTGATTTTTTT
>JAAAXO010000020.1:216549-232446 GCA_011799875.1 Thinopyrum elongatum
CGCACAAAAAGTCTAGTAGTTGAAATAAGTTATAAAAAATGCAATGTCTTTGTAACAGATGAGTTTTTCGTCTAAACCTGAGTACTTAAAAGAGATTGTCCATTTTGTACACGAAGTGCATCCAATGTTTTTGCCGTAACCCTCTCATCTTTTTAGCACATGCTATGTGTGAAAATTGATTACACATGCCAACTTTCAACCTTTTCAGGGTTCATTTGTAGTGCTTTTCAATTTCTGGGTCATTTAGCTCAAAAAAATCAGATGTAAATGCATGAAAATCGCCAATGAAGCAGAAAAGGTTGACAATTGATACGTGGCTTTGAATGGTGCATACTGAACGCACAAAAGTCTGGAGTTGAATAAGTTATAAAATGAAATGCCTTTGTACAGATGAGTTTTCGTCCGAAACCCGTAACTTCGAAAGAGATTGTCCATTTGTACACGAAGGCACAGTTTTGCCGTAACTCTCAATTTTTAGCCACATGCTATGTGGGTGAAATGATGATACCATGCCAACTTTCATCCTTTTCAGAGTTCATTGTAGTGCTTTTCAATTTCAGGGTCATTTAGATCAAAAAAATCAAAGTAAATGCATGAAAAAAAGCAAATGAAGTCAGAAAGTGTTGACATTGATGAAGTGGCTTTGAATGGTGCATACTGAACGCACAAAAGTCTGGAGTTGAAATAAGTTTAAAAATGAAATGCCTTTTTAACGATGAGTTTTCGTCGAAACCTGATACTACGAAAGAGATGTCCATTTTGTACATGACTGCATCCAGTTTTGCTTGTAAACCTCTCATACTTTTTAGCACATGCTATGTGGGTGAAATGATGATACCATGCCAACTTTCAACCTTTCGAGTTCATTTGTAGTGCTTTTCAATTTCAGGGTCATTAGCTCAAAAAATCAGTAAATGCATGAAAAATAGCAAATGAAGTCAGAAAGGGGAAAATTGATGACTGGTGTCTTGAATGGTTGCATTCTGAACACAAAAAATATCTAGAGTTGAATAAGATAAAAAATGAAATGCCTTGTAACGATGAGATTTTCGTCGAAGCCTGATACTTCGAAAGAGATGTCCCATTTTGTCACGAAGTGCATCCAGTTTTTGCCGTAACCTCTCAACTCTTTTAGCACATGCTATGTGGTTAAATTTGATACCATGCCACTTTCAACCTTTCAGAATTCATTTGTAGGCTTTTTATATTCAGGGTCATTTAGCTAAAAAAATCAGTAAATGCATGAAATAGCAAATGAAGTCAGAAGGGTGAACATTGATGACCTGGCTTGAATGAGTGCATACTGAACGCACAAAAGTCTAGAGTTGAAATAAGTTATAAAAAATGAAATGTCTTTGAACAGATGAGTTTTCGTCTGAAACGAGATACTTCAAAAGAGATTGTCCATTTTGTACACGAAGTGCATCCAAGTTTGCCGTAACCCTCTCACTTTTTAGCACATGCATGTGGGTGAAATGATGATACCATGCCAACTTTCAACCTTTTCAGTTTCATTTGTAGGGCTTTTCAATTTCTGGGTCATTAGCTCAAAAAAATCAGTAAATGCATGAAAAATAGCAAATGAAGTCAGAAAAGGTTGAAATTGATGCACGTGGCTTTGAATGGTGCATACTGAACGCACAAAAAGTCTGGAGTTGAATAAGTATAAAAAATAAATGCCTTTGTAACAGATGAGTTTTCGTCCGAAACCTGATACTTCGAAAGAGATTTCCATTTTGTACACGTACTGCATCAGTTTTTGCCGTAACCCTCAACTTTTTAGCACATGCTATGTGGTGTGAAATGATATATCATGAATTTCAACCTTTTCAGAGTATATTTGTGTAGGCTTTAATTTCAGGGTCATTAGCTAAAAAAATCAGTAAATGATGAAAATAGCAAATGAAAGTCAGAAAGGGTTGAAAATTATGAACTGGCTTGAATGGTGCATACTTGAATGCACAAAAAGTCTGGAGTTGAAATAAGTTATTAAAAAATGAAATGTCTTTGTAACAGATGAGTTTTCGTCCGAAACCTGATACTTCGAAAGAGATTGTCCATTTTGTACACGAAGTGCTCCAGGTTTGCCGTAACCATCTAACTTGTACACGCTAGTGGGTGAAATGATGATACCATGCCAACTTTCAACCTTTTCAGTTCATTGTAGTGCTTTCAATTTCAGGTGCTTTAGATCAAAAAAATCAGTAAATGCATGAAAATAGCAAATGAAGTCAGAAAGGGTTGACAATTGATGACGTGGCTTTGATGGTGCATACTGAACGCACAAAAATGTCTGGAGTTGAAATAAGTTATAAAAATGAAATGCTTTTTAACGGATGAGTTTTCGTCCGAACCCTGATACTTCGAAAGAGATTGTCCATTTTGTACATCAATGCATCCAGTTTTGCTGTAACATCTCAACTTTTTAGCACATGCTATGTGGGTGAAATGATGATACCATGCCACTTTCAACCTTTTCAGAGTTCATTTGTGTCTGCTTTCAATTTCAGGGTCATTTGCTCAAAAAAATCAGTAAATGCATGAAAATAGCAAATGAAGTCAGAAAAGGTTGAAAATTGATGACGTGGCTTTGAATGGTGCATCTGAACACAAAAATCTAGAGTTGAAATAAGTGATAAAAAAGAAATGCCTTTGTACAAGAGTTAGTAGTTTCTCTGAAGCCTGATACTCGAAAGAGATGTCCTTTTGTACACGAAGTGCATCCAGTTTTGCCGTAACCCTCTCAAATTTTTAGCACATGAGTGGGTAAAATTATGATACCATGCCAACTTTCAACCTTTTCAGAGTTATTTGTAGTGCTTTTCAATTTTCAGGGTCATTTAGCTCAAAAAATCGTAAATGCATGAATAGCAAATGATGTCAGAAAGGGTTGCAAAGATTGACATGTTTGAATGGGCATTACTGAAGCACAAAAAGTCTAGAGGTGAAATAAGTTATAAAAAATGAAATGCCTTTGTAACAGATGAGTTTTGTCCGAAACCCTGATACTTCGAAAGAGATTGTCCATTTTGTATGAACTGCATCCAGTTTTTGTCCGTAATCCTCTCAACATTTTTAGCACATGCTATGTGGGTGAAATTGATGATACCATGCCAACTTTCAACCTTTTCAGAATTCATTTGTAGTGCTTTTCAATTTCAGGGTCATTTAGCTCAAAAAATCAGTAAATGCATTGAAAAATAGCAATGAGTCAGAAAGGGTTGAAAATTGATGACCTGGCTTTGAATGTGCATACTGAACGCACAAAAGTCTTAGAGTTGAAATAAGTTATAAAAAATGAATGTTTTGTAACAGATGAGTTTTCGTCCGAAACCGGATACTTCAAAAGAGATTGTCCATTTGTGTAACGAAGTGCATCCAATTTTGCCGTAACCCTCTCAACTTTTTAGCACATGCTATGTGGGTGAAATGATGATACCATGCCAACTTTCAACCTTTTCAGGTTCATTGTAGTTGCTTTCAATTTTGGGTCATTTAGCTCAAAAAATTCAGTAATGCATGAAAAATAGCAAATGAAGTCAGAAAGGGTTGAAATTGATGACGTGGCTATGAATGGTGCATACTGAGCACAAAAAGTCTGTGAGTTGAAATAAGTTATAAAAATGAATGTCCTTTGTAACAGATGAGTTTGTCCGAAACCTGATACTTCAAAGAGATTGTCCATTTTGTACATGAACTGCATCCAGTTTTTGCGTAACACTCTCAACTTTTTAGCACATGCTATGTGGGTGAAATGATGATACCATGCTAACTTTCAACCTTTTCAGAGTTCATTTGTAGTGCTTTTAATTTCAGGGTCATTTAGCTAAAAAAAATGAGTAATGCATGAAAAAAGCAAATGAAGTCAGAAAGGGTTGAAAATTGATGACTAGCTTTGAATGGTTGCATACTAATGCACAAAAATGTTGGAGTTGAAATAAGGTATAAAAAATGAAAGTCTTGTTTAAAGATGAGTTTTCGTCCGAAACCTGATACTTCGAAGAGATTGTCCATTTTGTACACGAAGTGCACCAGTTTTTGCCGTAACCACTCAACTTTTTAGCACTTGCTATGTGGGTGAAATGATGATACCATGCCAAACTTCAACCTTTTCAGAGTTCATTTTGTAGTGCTTTTCAATTTCAGGTCATTTAGCTAAAAATCAGTAAATGCATTATAAAAAAGCAAATAAAATGAAGTCAGAAAGGTTGACAATTGATGACGTGGCTTGAATGGTGCATACTAGACGATCAAAATCGTGGAGTTGAAATAAGTTATAAAAAATGAAATGCCTTTTAACAGAGAGTTTTCGTCCGTACCCTGATATTCGAAAAAAGATTGTCCCATTTGTACACGAACTGCATCCAGTTTTGCCCGTAACCCTCTAACTTTTTAGAACAAGCTATGTGGGTGAAATGATGATACCATGCAAATTTCAACCTTTTCAGAGTTCATTTGTAGTGCTTTCAATTTCAGGGTCATTTAGCTAAAAAATCAGTAAATGCATGAAAATAGCAAATGAATTCAGAAAGGGTTGAAAATTGATGACCTGGCTTTGAATGGTGCATACTGAATGCACAAATACTCTGGAGTTGGAATAAGTTATATAAAAATGAAAGTCTTTGTAACAGATGAGTTTTTGTCTGAACACTGATACTTCGAAAGAGATTGTCCCTTTTTCTACACGAAGTGCATCCGTTTTGCCGTAACCATCTCAACTTTTTAGCACATGCTATGTGGGTGAAAGATGATACCCTGCCCAACTTTCAACCTTTTAAGAGTTCATTTGTAGTGCTTTTCAATTTCAGGGTCATTTGCTCAAAAAAATCATAGAATGCAGAAAAATAGCAAATGAGTCAGAAAAGGGTTGACAAATTGATGACATGGCTTTGAATGGGTCATACTGGACGGATCAAAAAGTCTGGAGTTGAAATAAGTTATAAAAATGAAATGCCTTCTTAACAGATGAGTTTTCGTCTCCGAAACCTTGATAGTTCGAAAGAGAGTGTCCATTTTGTACACGAACTGCATCCAGTGTTTTGCCGTAACCATATCTATTTTTAGCACAGCTATGTGGGTGAAATGATGATACCATGGCAACTTTCAACCTTTTCAGAGTTCATTGTAGTGATTTTCAATTTCAGGGTCATTTAGCTAAAAAAATCAGTAAATGCATGAAAAATAGCAAATGAATTCAGAAGGTTGAAATTGATGTCCTGGCTTTGAATGTGCATACTGAACAGACAAAAAGTCGGAGTTTGAAAAGTTATAAAAAATGAAAGCCTTTGTAACAGTAGAGTTTTCGTCCGAACCCTGTGATAACTTCGAAATAGATGTCCATTTTGTACATGAATGAATGTCAGTTTTTGCCATAATCCTCTCAACTTTTTTAGCAAGCTATGTGGGTGAAATGATGATACCATGCCAACTTTAACCTTTTCAGAATTCATTGTAGTGCTTTTCAATTTCAGGGTCATTTAGCTAAAAAAATCAGTAAATGCAGTAAAATAGCAAATGAAGTCAGAAAGGGTTAAAATTGATGACTGGCTTTGAATGGTGCATCTGAAACACAAAAAGTCTGGAGTTGATAATAGTTAATAAATATAAAAAGAAATGTCTTTGTAGCAGATGAGTTTTCGTCCGAAACCAATGATACTTCGAAGAGATTGTCCATTTTGTACACGAAGTGCCTCCAGTTGTCCGTAACCCTCCAACTTTTTAGCACCGCTATGGGGTGATGAAATGAGATCCATGCCAACTTTCAAACTTTCAGAGTTTTCATGTAGTGCTTTTCAATTTCAGGGTCATTTAGCTAAAAAATCAGTAAATGCATGAAAAATAGCAAATGACTAAGCAAAAGGGTTGAAAATTGATGATACCGGCTTTGAATGTGTGCATAATGGACGATCAAAATGTCTGGAGTTGAAAAAGTTATAAAAAATGAAATGCCTTTTTATCAAAGATGAGTTTTCTGTCCGAAACCCTGATAGTTCGAAAGAGATGTCATTTTGTACACGAACGTGCATCCGTTTTTGCCGTAACCCATCTCAACTTTTTAGCACAACTATGTGGGGTGAAATAATGGTACCATGCCAACTTTCAACCTTTTCAGAGATTCATTTGTAGTGTTTTCAAATCAGGGTCATTAGAGCTAAAAAATTAGTAAAGCATGAAAAATGCAAATGATCGAAAGGGTGAGAAGATGACCTGGCTTTGAATGGTGCATACTGAATGATAAAAACTCTATGTTGAATGAATTAAAAAAAAAAAAGTGTAAAAAAGAAATGCCTTTGTAACAGATGAGTTTCGTCCGAAACCCTGATAATTCGAAAGAGATTGTCCATTTTGTTACACGAACTGCATCCAGTTTTTGCTCGTAACCCTCTCAACTTTTTAGCACATGCTCTGCTGGTGGTGAAATGAGTGATACCATGCAACTTTCAAAACTTTCAAGAGTTCATTTGTAGTGCTTTACATTTCAGGGTCATTAGCTAAAAAAATCAGTAAATGCATGAAAAATAGGAAATGAAGTCAAAAGGAAAGTTGAAAATTGATGACCTGGCTTTGAATGGTGCATATGAATGCAACAAAAGTCTGGAGTTGAAATAAGTTATAAAAAATGAAATTGCTTTGTAACAGATGAGTTTCGTCGAAAACTGATACTTCGAAAGATATGGTCCATTTGTAGACGAAGTGCATCCAGTTTTTTTGCCGACCATTCAACTTGTTAGCACAGCTATGTGGGTGAAATGATGATACGATGCCAACTTTCAAATTTTCAGAGTCAGAATTCATTTGTAAGGTGGTGCTTTTTAATTTCAGGGATCATTAGCTCAAAAAAATCAGTAAAGCATGGAAAAATAGCAAATGAAGATTCAGAATGAAAGTGGCTGCACACCCATTGTGATGTAATTGGGCATTATTGAACATTGGTGCTATCGGAACGATCACAAAAGTCTTTTTTCAGAGTATTTTGTAGTGCTTTTTAAATTTCAGGGTCATTTAGTCTAAAAATCATGTAAAATGCTGAAAAAAAGCAAAATGAAGTCAGAAAGGGTTGAAAATTTATGATCCTTGGCTTTGAATGGTGCCTTGACCGCACAAACAGTCTGGAGTTGAAATAAGTTCTACAAAATGAAATGCTTTTGTACAGATGTAGTTTTCGTCCAAACCTGATACTTCGAAAGAGATTGTCCATTTTTGTTACACGACGTGCATCCAGTTTTTGCCGTAACCATCTCAACTTTTTAGCACTGCTATGGGTGAAATGATGATACCATGCCAACTTTCAACCTTTTCAGATTCATTTGAGTGCTTTTCAATTTCAGGGTCATTAGCTCAAAAAATCAGTAAATGCATGAAAAATAGCAAATGAAGTCAGAAGGGTGAAAATTGATGACGTGGCTTTGAATGGTGCATACTGAACGCACAAAAAGTCTGGATTGAAATAAGTTATAAAAATGAAATGCCCTTGTAACGATGAGTTTTGTCCGAAACCTGATACTTCGAAGAGATTGTCCATTTTGTACATGAAGTGCATCCAGTTTTGCCTGTAACCTCTTCAACTTTTTTAGCACATGCTATGTGGTGAAATGATGATACCATGCAACTTCAACCTTTCAGAGTTCATTTGTAGTCTTTTCAATTTCAGGGTCATTTAGCTCAAAAATCGTAAATGCATGAAAAATAGCAAATGAAGTCAGAAAGGTTGAAATTGGATGACGTGCTGTGAATGTGGCTATACTGAACACAAAATTCTAGAGTTGAAATAAGTTGAAAAAAATGAAATGCCTTTGTAACAGATGAGTTTTCGTCTGAAAGCCTGATACTTCGAAAGAGATTGTCCATTTTGTAACACGAAGTGCATCCAGTTTGTTGCCGTAACCCCTCTCAACTTTTAGCACATGCTATGTGGTGAAATGATGATACCATGCCAACTTTCACCTTTTCAGAGTTCATTTGTAGTGCTTTCTATTTCAGGGTCATTTAGCTCAAAAAATCAGTAAATGCATGAAAATAGCAAATGAAGTCAGAAAGGGTTGAAAATTGATACCTGGCTTTGAATGGTGCCTACTGAATCGCACAAAAAGTCTGGAGTTGAAATAATTTAAAAAAATGAAATGCCTTTGTAACAGATGAGTTTTTCGTCCGAAACCCTGAACTTCGAAAGAGATTGTCCATTTTGTACACTGAACTGCATCCAGTTTTTGCCGTAACCATCTCAACTTATTTTAGCCACATGCCTAGGTGGGTGAAATTGATGATACCATGCAACTTTTCAACTTTTCAGATTCATTTGTAGTGCTTTTATTTCAGGGTCATTTGCTAAAAATCAGTAAATGATGAAAAATAGCAAAATGAAGTCAGAAAGGGTTGAAATTTGAATGATGGGCTTTGAATGATGCAACTGCAACCCAAAAATGACTGGAGTTGAAATAATTATAAAAAATGAATGTCCTTTGTAACAGATGAGTTTTCGTCCGAAACCGAGTACTTCAAAAGAGTGTCCATTTTGTACACGAGTGCATCCAGGTTTTTTGCCGTAACCACTCTTCTTTTTAGCACATGCTATGGGGTGAAATGATGATACCTGCCAACTTTCACCTTTTCAGTGTCATTTGTAGTGCTTTCAATTTCAGGGTCCATTTAGCTCAAAATAAATCAGTAATGCATGAAAATAGCAAATGAAGTCAGAAAGGGTTGAACATTGATGACGTGCTATGAATGGTGCATACTGAACGCACAAAAAGTCTGGAGTTGAAATAAGTTATAAAAAATGAAATGCTCTTTGTAACAGATAGTTTTTCTCCGAAACACCTGATACTTCGAAAGAGATTGTCCATTTTGTACATGAACTGCATCCAGTTTTTTGCCGTAACATCTCAACTTTTTAGCACATGCTATGTGGTGAAATGATGATATCCATGCCAACTTTCAACCTTTCAGAGTTATTTGTAGTGGCTTTCAATTTCAGGGTCATTTAGCTCAAAAAAATCAGTTAAATGCATGAAAAATAGCAAATGAAGTCAGAAAAGGTTGAAAATTGATGACGCTTCTTTGAATGGTGCATATCTGAAGCACAAAAATGTCTGGATTGATAAATAAGTTTATAAAAACTGAAGTCTTTGTAGACAATGAGTTTTCGTCGAAACCCTGATACTTCGAAAGAGATTGTCCATTTTGTACATCGTAAGTGTATCCGTTTTTGCCGTAACCCTCTCAACTTTTTAGCACATGCTATGTGGGTAAATGATGATACCATGCACCACTTTCAACCTTTTCAGAGTTCTTGTAGTGCTTTTACTTTTCAGGGTCATTTAGCTAAAAAAATCAGTAAATGCATGAAAATAGCAAATGAAGTCAGAAAGGGTTGAAAATGATGACTGGCTGTTGAATGGCTGCATACTAAGACACAAAAGTCTGAGTTGAAATAAGTTTAAAAAATGAAATGCCTTTTAACAGATAGTTTTCGCCGAAACCCTGATACTTCGAAAGAGATTGTCCATTTTCTACACGAACTGCACCAGTTTGTTCCGTAACCATCTCAACTTTTTAGCACATGCTATGTGGGTGAAATGATGATCTGCACACTTCAACCTTTTCAGAGTTCATTTGTATTGCTTCAATTTCAGGGTCATTTAGCTAAAAAAATCAGTAAATGCATGAAAAATAGCAATGAAGTCAGAAAGGGTTTGAAATTGATGACTGGCTCTTGAATGGTGCATAACTGAACGCACACAAAGTCTTGGAGTTGAAATAAGTTATAAAAATGAAATGTCTTGTACAGATGAGTTTTCGTCCTGAAACCTGATTATTCGAAGAGATTGTCCATTTTGTACACGAAGTGCATCCCCAGTTTGTGACGTAACCCATCTCAACTTTTAGCACATGACTATGTGGGTAATGATGATACCATGCCAACTTTCAACCTTTTCAGAGGTTCATTTGTAGTGCTTTCAATTTCAGGTATTTAGCTCAAAAAATCAGTAATGCATGAAAAATAGCAAAGAAGTCAGAAAGGGTTGACAAATTGATGACGTGGCTTTGAATGTGCATACTGGACACAAAAAGTCTGGGAGTTGAAATAAGTTATAAAAAATGAAATGCCTTTGTAACAGATGAGTTTTCGTCCGAAACCTGAATAGTTCAAAAGAGATTGTCATTTTGTACACGAACTGCACTCCAGTTTTGCGTAACCTCTCTACTTTTTAGCACAAGCTATGTGGTGAAATGATGATACCATGCAACTTTCACCTTTTCAGAGTTTCATTTGTTAGTGATTTTCATTTCAGGGTCATTTAGTCAAAAAATCAGTAATGCATGAAAAATATAGCAAATGAATCAGAAAGGGTTGGACATTGATGTCTGGCTTTGAATGGTGCATACTGACCAGACAAAAATCTGGAGTTGAAATAAGTTATAAAAGTGAATGCCTTTGTATACAGAAATGATGTTTTTTCCGTCCCGAAACCCTCCAACTTTGAGTATTTGTTTACTTACGAATTTAGGGTATTGCTAAACTAAAGTAAATCATGGTGAAATTAAAATGACGGTTCGAATGTGAATGGAGGGTGACTACGTATTGTAACGGTGTAAGAATACGATGGGAGGATGGAAAGCTTGTGTGGGTTTACGAGGAGTTTTCGCGCTGGGAGATTGTCCCTTTTGTACACGAACTGCATCCAGTTTTGCCAATCCTCTCACTTTTTAGCAAAGCTATGTGGGTGTGAAATGCTGATACCATGCCAACTTTCAACCTTTTCAGAATTCATTTGTAAGTGCTTTTCAATTTCAGGTCATTAGCTAAAAAAATCAGTAAATGTCTGAAAAATAGCAAATGAAGTCAGAAAGGGTTGGAAAAATTGATGACCTGGCTTTGAATGGTGCATACTGAACACAAAAAATTCTGGAGTTGGAAATAGTTATAAAAAAATGAAATGTCTTTGTAAGCAGATGAAGTTTTCGTCCGAAACCGAATACTTCGAAGGAGATTGTCCATTTGTACACGAAGTGCATCCAGTTTTCCGTAACCTCTCAACTTTTTAGCACATGCTATGGGTGGTAAATGATATACCCATGCCCAACTTTCAACCTTTTCAGAGTTCATTTGTAGTGCTTTTCAATTTCAGGGGTCATTTGCTCAAAAAAACAGTAAATGCATGAAAAATAGCAAATGAATCAGAAAAGGGTTGAAAATTGATGACATGGCTTGAATGGTGCATACTGACGATCAAAAAGTCTGGAGTTGAAATAAGTTATAAAAAATGAAATGTCCTTTTATACAGATGAGTTTTCGTCCGAAACCTGATAGTTCGAAAGAGATGTCCATTTTGTACACGAAATGCATCCAGTTTTTGCCGTAACCATCCACTTTTTAGCACAAGCTATGTGAGTGGGATAAATTATATGGTACAATGCCAACTTTCAACCTTTTCAGAGTCATTTGTAGTGCTTTTCAATTTCAGGGTCATTTAGCTAAAAAAATTAGTAAATGCATGAAAAATAGCAAATGAATTCAAAAGGGTTGACATATGATGAGCCTGGCTTTGATGTGTGCAATACTGAAGACAAAAATTCTAATGTTTGAAATAGTTATAAAAAAGGAAATGCCTTTGTAACAGATGAGGTTTTCGTCCGAACCCTGATACTTCGAAAGAGATGTCCCTTTTTGTACATGAATGCATCCAGTTTTGCTCGTAACTCTCAACTTTTTAGCAATGCTATGGGGTGAAATGATGATACCATGCTCACTTTCAACCTTTTCAGATTCATTGTAGTGCTTTTAATTTCAGGGTCATTTCACTAAAAAAAATCAGTAAATGCATGACAAATAGCAAATGAAGTCAGAAAGGGTTTGAAAATTGATGACTGGCTTTGAATGGTGCGATTACTGAATCACAAAAAGTCTTGAGTTGAAATAGTTATTAAAAAAGAAATGTCTTTGTACACAGATGAGTTTTTCGTCCGAAACCACATACTTCGAAGAGATTGTCCATTTTGTACACGAAGTGCCATCCAGTTTTCCGTAACCATGCAACTTTTTAGCACATGCTATGTGGGTGAAATGATGATACGATGCCAACTTTTCAACTTTTCAGAGTTCATTGTGTGCTTTTAATTTCAGGGTCATTTAGACAAAAAAATCAGTAAATGCATGAAAAATAGCAAATGAAATAGAAAGGGTGACATTGATGAACGTGCTTTGAATGGTGCATATGGCCCGATCAAAAGTCTGGAGTTGAAATAAGTTATAAAATGAAATGCCTTTTTAACAGATGAGTTTTCGTCCGAAACCCTGTAGTTCGAAAGAGAATTGTCCATTTTGTACACGAACTTGCATCCAGTTTTTTGCCGTAACCATCTCAACTTTTTAGCACAGCTATGTGGGGTGAAATGAGATACCATGCCAACTTTCAACCTTTTCAGAGTTCATTTGTAGTGCTTTTCAATTCAGGGTCATTTAGCGAAAAAAATCAGTAAATGCGCTGAAAAATAGCAATGAATTCAGAAAGGGTTGAAAATTGATGACCTAGGCTTTGAATGGTGTGCATTACTGAATGCACAAAACTCTGGAGTGAAAATAAGTTATAAAAAATGAAATGTCCTTTGTAACAGATGAGTTTTCGTCCGAAACCCTATACTTCGAACAGAGATTGTCCATTTTGTACACGAAGTGCATCCAGTTTTTGCGTAACCCTCTCAACTTTTTAGCACGTGCTTGTGTGTGAAATGATGATACCATGCCAACTTTCAAACCTTAAGAGTTCATTTGTAGTGCTTTTCAATTTCAGGGTCCATTTAGCTCAAAAAAATCAGTAAATGCATGAAAAATAGCAAATGAAGTCAGAAAGGAAAGGTTGACAATTGATGACGTGGCTTTGAATGGTGCATACTGACGATCAAAAAGTCTGGAGTTGAAATAGTTATAAAAAATGAAATAGCTTTGTAACATGAGTTTCGTCCGAAACCTGATACTTCGAAAGAGATTGTCCATTTGTTTACACGAACTGCATCCAGTTTTTGCCGTAACCATCTCAACTTTTGTGACGCCCCGTTTCATCGTAACACTAATCATACACTCAAACGTGCACGATCAAACCCAGGACTTACGGGAAGAATATCACCACACAACTCTAAACCAAATAAACGGAGGTCCACAATATTACAGACCAGGGTCCGAAGAGTCCGAATACATAGTCAGTCATACAAATCATTCTGGGTACAGACATAGTTTAGACAAGTTCTTGCCTTCAGAAGGTTAGCACCAACATCGACACTAGATCGAAAGGCGTTGGCCCTCCTGCCTGGGAAAGCCTCCGATCCTACTCCTGGTCAGCCTGGCTCGATCCTTAAGTACGTGGCCTCTGGAACCCGCCTTGTATAGGCTCCGGTGGTGGCGTCTGGCTCCTGGACTCCATCGTCTGTTGGAAGCATCAAGGTGGGGTATTATGGGGGAAAAGAGAAATAAAGCACCGTGAGTACTCATCCGAAGTCCTCAGCAAGCAGGATTATAACTACAATGCACATTTCAATGAGAAAAGGCTTTATATTGTGGACTGGGGCTGCAGAAAGCCAGAATAGAGAGAAAGGCCCGAGTCCTAGCGAGACTAGCATCTTCAAACATCTTCTCAAAGCCATCATCTTGGCAGTAAAGAGAGTAGAATAGCATTTTTTATTTAGCAAACATGTTGAAGTACAGCTCAAATATCCTTCCCTCGACTCCCAGCGAGAGTATCCCGAAGCTTCCAATTAAGTCAACACGTACCAGTTTAAGTATAGATTCGGGATACACCAACTGAGCGTCCTTTACCATAGGACCGGCATCGATAGAAGAATTCATCCCTGCCAGGGGTGCACTACTGTTACCCAACACGCTCGATCACTCTGGCCGGACATACTTGCTGGTAATGCCGTCCTCGGAGATCACACGAAGCAGCGCTCTACCTAGGCTCAGTCAGAAGGTCAGCACGCCGGACTTACCCTATGCACCCAGGGGTCTCGGGCCCATCGCCCTTGGACCCTGCGCCGTGTGCGTGGCTTGGCCGGGGTGCAGGCCGCGACACTGAACTCGCCAGTGAATTATCCAGCCCATCCCGACATCAGCCCGCACTGTTACTCGTGACGTCCTGATAAGCTTTCGGAGAACGTACATCGCAGAGGGCCCCCTAACCATAATCCCGCGTGGTGTAGGCGTATAGCAACTAGACCCACCAGATCACACCCCAAACCATAGCTCATTAGTATCAAGCGGAGACATCAGAGTCTCTGATGCCCGCCCAATGCACAACCTCGGTGCCCTTCCGGCACACCCGCAATCAATATAGTCTCCCCAGCGGGTACCCACCAGGGATTGACCGCCTTGACAAATGGTCAGTAACCGTGTGTCATAATCATCAGGTGAACGTATGATGTATCACCCTCGAGGTTTTCAACTGAGGGGTTTGCACGACAGAGTCCGTATCGGACATGGAGAAGGAGGAACACAACGATGAACCACGACCGTCACAGCTTAATGGCAGAGTATTCATCATGATGCGTTACTAGGTATCACCCTCGGCACTCGCTAGTTACTACGGCAGAGTCGTAACAACTAAGGGGGGTGTGAGTGAGGCCGTCTGTCTGCTATCGACGATCACGTTGATCGAGTCTCTATGACAGCAGGGGCGACAAAGTAAGGTGGTGGTGTCACAGATGGTTCATACCAACCTATTAATGAAACATTTTTTATCATAGGCCGGTAAATGTAGCAAGGAACCGGTTGTCAATAGACGGCTATATGCCTCAGACTAGGAGGCATAACAGTACAGTAGCGAAATCTAATGCAGCAGAGAATAAAATGGGCGATATCTTAGAATGCTCAAGGGGGGGGGGCCTTGCCTGGTTGCCCTGGCAAGAGAGGGAGGTCGTCAACGGCCTGCTCGTCAGTAGGCGTAGTCGTACACGACAGCAGCGACGTCGGGTCCTCAAGGGCGTCTATCGAGAGAGAGGCGGGGGGAGATAAACAATAATTCACGGGCAAATAAGCAAACAATATGTATGAACATGCCCTAAATATATGGCCGGGGTGTTTCTACTGCCTAACTAAACGATTTTAGTGTGAATTTAGGAATTTAATTTGGGATTTAATTTAATTAAAGTTGGGCACTATTCACTTATCGACATCTGTCTACTTGTTCAACGCTCTTATAGTTTCGGACGTCTGACGGGAAATCAGGGGCGTATCCGGTTCGTATCGTCGTTCTGAGCAGTTTCATGTTATAAAATATTTCATCGGTTACGGTTTATGTTAATATGATTTTCTAAAGTTTTATACTTTCTGAAATATTTAATTAATTATTTTAATTCAACATTATTCAAACAGATGCAACCTTTTCAGAATTCATTTGTAGTGCTTTTTAATTTCAGGGTCATTTAGCTAAAAAAAATCAGTAAATGCATGAAAAATAGCAAATGAAGTCAGAAAGGGTTGAAAATTGATGACCTGGCTTTGAATGATGCATACTGAACGCACAAAAAGTCTAGAGTTGAAATAAGTTATAAAAAATGAAATGTCTTTGTAACAGATGAGTTTTCGTCTGAAACCGAGATACTTCAAAAGAGATTGTCCATTTTGTACACGAAGTGCATCCAAGTTTTGCCGTAACCCTCTCATCTTTTTAGCACATGCTATGTGGGTGAAATGATGATACCATGCCAACTTTCAACCTTTTCAGGGTTCATTTGTAGTGCTTTTCAATTTCTGGGTCATTTAGCTCAAAAAAATCAGTAAATGCATGAAAAATAGCAAATGAAGTCAGAAAAGGTTGACAATTGATCACGTGGCTTTGAATGGTGCATACTGAACGCACAAAAAGTCTGGAGTTGAAATAAGTTATAAAAAATGAAATGCCTTTGTAA
>JAAAXO010000020.1:236554-275874 GCA_011799875.1 Thinopyrum elongatum
ATGACTATATGATTAAAATTCTTGAACCCTGTGGTCATCATCGGCCTAATGGCTGGCCATATGATTGTCACTTTAATGACCTGCATGTCAACCGTATAATGCACTTATGTTATTAGCTATAGAGATAAGCACTATTATCTGGTGCTGAATCGAAAAGGTTGTGGCAATCTTCGCGAAGGTGAACACCCGACATCGGCCCCCGACAAAGAATACAAGATTCTCCGTCAGAAGGGCTATAAATACCATCATCAAGGCTATTTCTAATTGCCTTATATGTTTATCCGGTTATTATGCACCCTTTCCTGATTCCCCGCGTAGTCGCTTTTTTATTAGGGTGATCTCTCACAAAATATCGAGTATTAGTGTCTCCTCCCAATGTATTCACCGTCAACAGCACCTCTCTCTTCGGGGTATCACATGGTACTTGGTTCGAATGATTAGAGAAGTGTGGGCGGTTGCTTGAGACCAACTCGCAGGAGATCCTGGTTGTCTTGATGTTTAGGCAATGAAATCATGAGCCGAACACGCATCGAACGATAACAGAGTCACATAATATCTGTGATTGGCAAGTTGGCCTCCCGATTACCCTCTCTATCACTTTGAGATGATATCCCCTTGGCGATTTTGAATTTTAAAAAAAAATGGGCTCTTTGAATCACTCCATAATCAATTATGAGAGATATTGATTTGGTGTTAGAGCGCACTGTATAATTAACTTGTTTTAATTCTCATTTCATTAATTTTAACACTGTCTAAGTGTGAATTTGCAATAGTTTTGAGATCATGGCTCGCGTTTCCACCTTCCCTGTTAAAATTGAATAGCTGGTTCATATCTGGTTAAACGTTAACCGTTGGTAACGAATTGTCAGATTGGTCCTCAAGATTGCCGAAGGACTTTATTCTAACTATCGCATCACTTTCGGTATGTCCCGCTACATTCTATTGCTTATGTACTCTCTCGTCCTTCGATTCAAAAGCTAAATTCCGTTAACGGTCTAGTGAATATGTTTCTTCTCATATAACCCGAACTTCGAAAATTTGGATAGTTATGTGATAAATTCATGATCTGAAAAAATCATTTTCAGAGCCGACAAATGCTAAAAGATATGAGATATCCAAAGCGACCGTTGTTTTGCAAATATTAGTAAAAGAGTTTACTGGGCATTTGACTTGATAAAAGAGGGCATCCGAAAGAAGCTGTCATAATGATTTATGGTGAATAAACACAACTTAAAGAGAAAGGAAATGTCCAAAGGTTTTTAATATGACTTTACACACCTAGGAAGTCCGGCGGGGCTTGACGCCACTCTTGAAGTTGGGTGCTCTTCTGAGAGTAAGAGAAATAACTAAAAGTTAAACTGTTAGAGTTTAAAGGCAGAAGAAAGAAGACAGGAATATCCAGCTCATGTATGAATGTCATATAAGTTTTTTGATGTTAGAAGGCTGGTCAAAGATAGAGCTCTTGGGAATTATGGTAAACTGTTTCATCACTAATTCTTTGGTATTGTGAGTTGATCACAACGTACCGCCCTTGATTGCATTCTGTCAACTCGATGTAAAGAACTAACTTATGGCCTGAAAGACTAGCCATTATGAGGTTTAGATCACATAGGGAACATAGTAAATGTTACTATACCTTCCATCGTTGTATTACCTATGTATTTACTCATTCATAATTCATTTTAAGTTTTACCCACTCACAGAGCCCTTTTGCATATATGTCTCTTGCACGAAGGTTGTTCATAAGAATGCTTTTGATGTCAGTGTTATGAGGTTAACATAAGGGCCATACTTTCATTATGAATGAGATGTATTTATGAATAATATAATAAATTTACCATCTCTGTGTTTACTTTCATAATTCATTTTAGAGTTTCATAACACTCTAGCCCTTGCACAATGTTTGTTGCAAGGGTTGTTCATAAAGACAATTGTTTGTTCACGTATTATGAATACATGAAGGCCATGCTTCTACCCAGATGGTATTTAATGTTATGATATTGATGGGAAATATGATACATCCCTAAACTGACACAAATGCTCAATACTAAAAGAATACCACACAATTGTTTCACTGATCCTTTGGTCCCATTTTTGCGAAACCCCCGCAAGGAAAAATCCATCAATGATGTATTTTGAAGTCGTTTGATTTTTGAATCATCTGACACTTGCAACTTTCCTCCAAAAGTGAAGTGATTGAACCCATTCACAGCCATAAGGAACTCAGCACACACTTAATTGGTGATTCAATACATTTTGATGTGTGTGTTTCAATAAATGTTGTTTGCAAGTACTAGATTTATCTATCTTTAGAAATCAACTCAAGTAAGATATCTGGATATTACTTGATGAGACGACGGTCTGGGGATCTTGTGAAATCCTTCGAAAGGTACTTTCAAAAATGAAGAAAGTATTGTAAACAGAAAATTATGTTTCTGGCCATAAGCTTGCCGAATGATATTTGAGTTAAAGTTTAGCGAAGTCTGATGAGTTGGTGACCAGAGTTTCTAACTTACACAACAACGCCCGGAACACACTATGGTGGAATGCCGTGAAGAGTACTCAAACCATTTAATACATGGTAAAGATCCAAGATGACATAAATAAATTTGCCATTATCCCCTTGGTTCCTTGATGCTTTTAGAGACTACGCTTTTACAATAAACAAAACACTGACAACAGTGTTTTGGGGACATCGTATAATTTCAAAAAAAAATCCTACGATCAGCAATATCTATCTAGGAGATGCATAGCGCAACGAACGGAGAGTGTGTCCACCACAGACCCTCATAGACAAAAGCGAGTGTTTAGTAACGGCGTTGATTCTAGTCGAACGTCTTCCACAAACGATCCACCGATCCAAGCAACCGAATGTCGACAACCCCCTCTGTGTTCATCACCGTTCAGTCAGCTCGATGCCGTCCCAACGACTCTTTCTTGATCCAATTGGGTGTCGAGGGAGAGTACCGGTCAAGCACGACGGTGTGGCAAACCGGTGAATGATGAAGTTTACGGCGCAAGGGCTTCCGCCTAAGCACACTCCGATATGTGAACCGAGGAGATGTGTAAACTGTGGAGGGGGGCACCGCCATGGCTAAAAGATCAACTTGTGTGTTCTAGGGTGCCCCCCTTGCCCCCGTATATAAAGGAGCAAGGTGGAGGGCCGTCGGACCCTCTAGGGGTCGGCTGCCCCACAAGGTTAGTCCTCTTGCCTCACTATTCCTATTAATATTCCCCCCAACCTGATATAGAGGGGGAATAGAGTGGGTAGTGAGATGGATAACTGCAAAGGGGTCGCCGCCCCCCCTTCTCCTACTTCCCAATTCTTACCCCAAACCAAGGGGGAGGGGGGCACGCCCTGCCCTTGGCCGCCCCCTCTCTTTCCCACTAAGGCCCCCCTTGGCCTCATTATTGTCAACCCACCCGGGGGGTTCGGGTACCCCTCCGCACTCACTCAGTTTTTACACTCGAAACATCCGGAACACTCCGGTGGTCCGAATAACATTGTCCAATATATCATCTTATGTCTCGACCATTTCGAGACCCTCCTTTCATGTCCTGTCTCATCGGACTCCGAACAACCTTCAGTCATCAAATCACTAAACTCATAATACCAATCATCATCAACGTTAAGCGTAGCGGACCCTACGGGTTCCGAGAACTAATGCGCAGACATGACGGACACATCTCCGGTCATAACCAATATCGGACCCTGGATGCTCATATTGGCTCCTACTATTCTAATTTAACAATATCTTCATCGGTCAAACCGCATGACCACATCCGTTATTCCCTTTTGTCATCGGTATGATTACTTGCCCGGTTCGATCGCGGTATCTTCGTTTCATACCTAGTCTCAATCTCGTTACCCCGGCAAGTCTCTTTACTGCGTTCCGTAATGCATCATCCCTACTAACTCATTAGCCACATTGCTTGCGGCTTATAGTGTATGTGTCATAGGCGAGAGGGCCCCGGAGATACCTCTCGCGTAACTCCTCGGTAGTGACAATCCTAATCTTGATTCTATGCCAACCCAACAAATACCTTCGTAGACACCTGTACGAGCACTTCTTTTATACTCACCCCTTACTTTGTGACGTTTGATAGCACAAACCAGGTGTTCCTTTTCCTCCGGTATTCAGGAGTTGCATCTCTCATAGTCAGAGGAATATATAATCATGAAGAAACAATAGCAATAAAACTTAACGGATCATTAATGGCTTATAAATAACGATGGGTCCTGTCCATCACATCATTCTCCCCTAATGTGTGATCCCTGTTCATCAAATGACAACACATGTCTATGATTAGAACTTTAACATCTTTGATCAACGAGCTAGTCTAGAGAGGCTTACTAGGGACCCATTTACTACCGGGTTTCGTGGTTAAGAGAGTGTCCAAATTCTAGCATGCAGAATAGTGAACTTTATCTTGATATAAGGAAGATATATAACAATTTATTATTCCCTCTATGGCATATTTCCTTCATCTCGCGCCCCTTGCACTGAGAGGTCAATAATATCGTTCACATCGCCATCTGATTAACCGCATAGTTCACATCACCATGTGATTAACAACCATAGGTTCACAATCGCCATGTGCCCAACACCCAAAGGGTTACTAAGTCAGTAACTATTTCACCTCGCCATGTGGATTAACATAAACACCCAAAAGAGTAACTAAGGTGTGGATCATGTTTTGCTTGTGAGAGAAGTTTGATAAATGGTTTTTGTCACATTCCAGATCCCATTGTTATATTTGCAAATTTCTATGTCTACAATCTCTGCATGGATCTACTCTAGCCAATTTGGCTCCCATATTCATAATGTATCCGATTGGATGACTTAGCGTCATCTGGATTAGTGTGTCACGCTTGGCATCGCGTCACCCTTTAACGACGACTTTTTTGTCACCACCCGTCCATAACCGAAAACCTCTCCAGTTCCTTAGTCCTCTTAGGTACAAGGAAAGTTTTTGACCTGTCTTGACCAGCTTTCGCATGGATCATCACTATCATGTACCACCTTGCCAAACTCGTGGCAAGGTAACGTAATGGTCTTTGGAATTACATCATGCTACTTTATAGAACTATGGCTGAGTGCATAGGAATGAACCTTTCATTCTCTCTCTATCTCTCCGTTAGTTCTGCTTTTTAGATCTAACTCTCAACTTTGATCACTGAATACAGGCAAGACTCTTTCCTTTGACTGATACCTTTTTGAACTCCTTCAATAATTTGGTCAAGGTATGTTGCGCTTGTAAGTCCCTTTAAGCTTAAGGCTCGTCGTCTACTCCCTATAGATCCTTGAGCTCAATCACTTCCTAGCAGCTTCCAAATCACCGAGGGTCTTTTAATTGAAAATTTCTTATTCAAGTATCCCCTTTTATTGCTATCCTAGAAATTCTATAAATCATTTCCAATCAACATATGTCATCCCACATATAAATTAGAAATGCTACTAGAGCTCTCCCCCACTTCATTTGTAAATACAAAGGCTTCTCAAAAGTCTGTTTAAACCATATCTTTGTCCTTCATCAACAGCGTATATTCCAACTGCTGAGATGCTTCAACCCAGTCCATAATGATCGCTGAGTGGTGACGTCCCCCGGTGTCAATCGTACACCTAGTCATACATCAGCAAAACGTGTACGATCAAGCCCCGAGGTACTCCCGTGAAGAATCACAACCAACTCTAAACACAATAAACGGAGGTCCACAATATTACAGACCAGGGTCCGAAATTCCGAATACATAAGTCAGTCAACATAAAATAACTATCTGGGTACAGTACATAAGTAGAACAAGTTTCTCTCTGCCTTAAGAGGCTATCACAACAGCGACCTAGATCGAAAGGCGTTGGCCTCCTGCTGGGATCCTCCGATCCTACCTGGTCAGCTGGCTCTCCAGTCGTACGTTTTCCCTCTGTGACCCGCTCTGGTATTAGTGTCCTCCGCTGTTGTGCGTCTGGCTCCTGGACCTCCCATCGTCTTGTGTAATCATCAGGTGGGTTAATGGGGGAAAGAGAGAAATAAGCAACCGTGGAGTACTCTCCGAGTACTCCAGGCAAAGCCAAGATCATACTACATAATGGCAACATTATCCAATGGAGAAAATGGCTGTATTGTGGAGGACTGCAAAATCCCGAATGGAGAGTAAAGGCCTATCCGTAATCGAAGACTAGCATATCTCAAACATCTTCTCAAGCCATCATCTTGCAGTTAGTAGAAGAGAAGAATATCATTTTATTAGCAAACATGTTGAAGTTACACTCACAATCCTTCCTCCTCTCGACTCCCAGCGAAAGTAATCCGAGAGCGGTGTTATATAAGTACAAGTATCCCAGTTAATAGTAGAAAATCGGGATACACAACTGCGTCCTTTTACGTAGACCGGCTATCGATAGAAGATTGCATCACTGCAGTTATCGTGGTGCACTACTGTACCCAACCGCTCGTCAACTCTGTCCGGACATACTTGCTGGTTGAATCCCGTGCCTCTATATCACACCGAAGCACGCGCTCTAAACCTAGCTCAGCATAGAGGTCAGCACTCCGGTACTAACCTATGCACCCAGGTGTCCTCTCGGGCCATCCCCTTGGCACCCTGTTCTTTCTGGTTTCTGTGCCGTGTTGTCACTCGGCGCTCACACTGAACTCGCCATATCAGTATCCATCTCCATTTCCCTACATCCCCACCCCCCTCCGTCACTCTTCGACCTTCCTTACTTCCTTCGAAACTGTAATCTTCAGGCCCCATAATCCATAACTCCCCGCTGGTGTCCTAGTCGACCTCATTACCCCATGCCCGCACCCTGGTTTTGTCGCCTCGACTCTTCTCTCCCTCCATGGGATCACCTCTCGTCCACTCATTCCCACCCATCCTTGTTATTATGCTTCCTTCCTCTACCGCGCTACTACACCAATCCTCTATTCCCGCATTGTATCAAGCGGAGACAATCAGAGTCCTCTGATGCTCCGCCACAAGTCACACTCGGTGCCCTTCCGGCACCCAACCCTAAATCATAGTATGCCCCAGCTGGGTACCCACCCCCAGGTTGACCCCTGTTACACAATTCAAGTATACCGTTGGTCATATCCTCAGGGTGAACGTATGAGGTATCACGCCTCGAGGTTTCACACTGGGGGTTGCCGACGAAAGTCGTATCGGACTGGAGAAGGGAATTCACCCTCATGACCACACCGAACCATCTTCCTGCAAGTATTCATCGTGTGGCGTTACGATGGGTATCACCCTCGGTTCACTCGTAGTTAGTACTACGCAGAGTCGTACAACTGGGGGGTGGGGTGGTGTGACGTGAGGGGGGGCGAGATTGTTGAGGTGGGTGACGATGAGCGTTGCGAGGTTGCTAGAGAATGATTGGCAAGATGCAGGGGCAGGGACAAGGGGGAAGATGAGGTTAGAACGGGATGTGTGGCGGAGTGACACATGATGTTGGAGTGAAAAAGTAATAGTCGGTAATCAGTTTGGTAGGGAGTATAGCAAGGGGGTTTCTATGCGCTCTCAGATCTTGCATCGATGATCAAGCAGTTGCCACAAAGTTGGCATGGTTCATACAACTTATATTATTAGTTTCATAGCAGTAAGAGCGACGGACGACACTCTAGCAGAGCATCTTAACAGTACGAAATCTATGCAAGCAGGAAATAGAATGGGCGATATCTGGAATGCGTCAAGGGGGGGGGGGCTTGCCTGGTGCTCTGGCAAGAGAGGAGGTGTCACGAGGCGCTCGTCGGTAGAGTAGTCGTAACCTGTTTCAGCGTCGTCGGTCTCGGCGTCTATCGAGAGAGAAGGAGGGGAAAGACAACACATACAGATGTTCAGCAACCGGCAATAAATGCAAACAATATGTATGACATGCCTAAATGATGAGGGCCTTATTGGTCCCGGCTTTCACTCTCTACTCTAAAGATGTGATTTTCCTTTGACTCACTTTTATTCTTTATTTATTAGCTTTTCCGACTCCCAGTCTTTTCACTCTCATGGTCTCAGCTTGTTTCACGTTTCTTATACTGGTGTTGCGGGCGTCTGACGGAATACAGAGGGCGTATCCTGGGTTTCGTAATCGTCGTTCTGAGCAAGTTTTCATGTATAACATATTTTCATCGGAGTTCGGTTTATATTATATGATTTTCTAAATTTTTATATTATTTCCTGAAATTTATTAAATTAGTTAATTCAACATTATCCGAAACATGTGCTGATGACTGATCACATGCCCCTCATGCTGCTATGTCAGCGGTTAATTAAAGTTGAATTACTAAATTCTGTTTAATTTAACACTAAATTAGTTATTAGATTAACACCTAATCAGGATTAATTAACATAATTAAATTATTAATTATTTTAATTATTTATTTTTATTTCTTTTCTTCTTTCTTTCTTAAACATTTTTGGGGGTGGGGGCCCCTTTGTCATATGGCCCTGGGCGGGGGGTGGGGGGCTGGCCGTCATGGCTGGCCCTAGGGCCACAGCGGGGCGCAGGGCGCGCGGGCGTGGCCGGTCCGGCCAATTCTAGCATCGTGTCCTTAGTTGGGCGCTCCTGTTTCTTCTGCCGCTTCCTCACTGCGAGCGCAAGCAGGTGCTCTGGAGGTCTTTTCGTCTTCCTGTGTACTTCTCTCTCGGATCTGTCTCTTACCTGTTCACTTTCTTTCGCTCTTTCTTTCTCTCTCGTTTCTATCCTGATTTCACTTTTATTATGACTCTTTCCTCTTTCTCTGTCTCCTTCCACTGCGCGTCGCTTGGAATCATATCATCAGCTGGTTCGGCCCGTGTCTCGAGGAGGCAGCTCGGAAGCGCTGCGGTTCAGAGGAGGTGTTGTTCGATTCTGCGGCTTCTGTTTTCTGCCTCTCGTGATAGTATCTCATTCTTCTGTTCTCTTTCCTTTTCTCTGGCAGTCTTCCTTTCCTCTGATTCTCTCGGGTTTCGTCGCTCACGCGTAGCTCGGCAGGGCTCACGGTGCTTGCTCAGTGGTTGCGGGCACACGCGCACGAGAGAGCGAGGAGGGCGTGGCCCTCACCGCGGTGCACAGGGTCAGGGCAATGGGCTCGAGAGGCTGCCCGGGGAATGACGGCGACGTGGGTCCCTGCTAGGTCGTCTGAGACTAGGCGGAGACTTTCTGTTGGTGCGTCCTGCCTCTTGTCGGTCATTTTCGCGTCGGGTCTCGGACGGACGGCAGGGCAATGCATTTGGTGCTTCTGTCGGAGGACGCGGGCGGCGTGTTGGCTGCTACGAGGGGAGGCGCGACGTGGCGCGGCGTCGAGCGTGCTTTCGCACGGGGGTTACGGTTGATCTGGGTGATCCCTATCCATCGGATGTGGGAGGAGAAAGCGGGGGAGTCTGTTAGGGTTCCGTGCCTTCTGGGGTGTTTTCTTCCTCATTGTTTTTTCTTTCCTTCCTTGCTTCTCCGTTTTTCGCTTTTCTTCGGCCCTACTTGTTTTCCTGTGGTGGGGGGGGTGGGTGGGTTGCTCTTTTTTTTCCTTTCTTTTTTTTTTGTTTTTTTTTTTTTTTTCCGGTTTTCTTTTTTTTTTTATTTCCTTTTACTCTGGCTAGTAATATCTAGGCCTCAAAATGGTTTTTTTGTAAAACATGAGACCTAGGTCCATACAATACCGTGCATTATTTCCCTAACCCTAAATAGTTTTGGAAAAATATAATTCCATATTTATTTTCGATGATTAATAATGGTTATTAAATATTATCTTTATCCACTGTTTGAGGTTGTTCGAGGTCACTATCCAATTCCAATGTGTTTGGTTTTCAAATTTTAGAATAAGCCACCACTGGAATATTTGTTATTTACCTGACATTTTTAGTTTCACAATTCGGACAACTTATTATATTTCACTTTCCATTAAATTTGAATTTGACTTAGGGCTGAAATGCACTATGATGCTAATGAGATTATGTCACTATTAAGCTTGCTCTGTCATTACAAAGGTGATTACTGTTGCTAATTCACCGGGGTGTTACATTCTCCTCATCTTTAAGAATTCTCGTTCCCGAGATTAGAGAGTAAGACTGAAGAAAGAGGGGTATTCTTTCGCGAAGACGATCCTCGCTGTTCCCAATTGGCTTCATCCGCTTCAGAGATTTGATTGCCACTGAACCTTGAGGAACTTGATTGACTTGACGTGTTTCGCACGCTCACCTTGATCAGAATACGGATGGGATATCCTGGCTATGACACATCTTTCCCCGTAATTCAATAAGCACTTCACTGATCCACATCGACGCATGACCTTGAAGCACGACTTAGTGTGGATGAATGAAAACATCATGTCCTTGTTGAGAATCTTTTTTGCGTCAATTCCAATTGGATATGCCCCTTCGTGTCTCCTTCGACGGTGCAAAAATACGCGGTTCCGATGTTCCGCGTGGATAACTTTTGCCTTTATTTCCGAACCGAGGAGTGCCTTTCAATGGAGTGACCGAAGGTAAAGCTTGTTCCACAGGATTGATAGAAGCCATTTTCTGGTGTCACTGTCATAGTTTTGCTCTTCTTCGACTGAGCACCTCGCCATTTCAAATGTTCCGACATGCGGACTTGTTCTTCCCTTGCCGAATAATTTCCGGTCACGACAGTGACGTTCCCCTTTCTTCTTCTGCCAATTCAAGGGGTTTCGACACTTAACGACCGAAGTAACTTCAAATGGCGGTGCCATCTTCAGACTAGCTTGATGACTATTGTTGTAAGAGAATTCGGCATATAGTATTTCCCGGAGATTCCTGCGCTCCATTTCTCTACCCTGAAGGAGATGACCCAACTCTAAGCATATCTTCGAGCACTTGAATTTAACTCGCGTTCAAAAGCTGCCCTGTGGACTGAGGGGTGAAAAGCGGTGCTAAAAGACCGGTGAGTCCCATATTCTTCTTGGAAAACTAATTCCAGATCTGGAGGTGGAAGAGCTGCCACGATCAGAACTTGATCTCCAACGGAACAACCGTGGGTGACACCAATTCGGGAAACAATACAAGTTCCTGCTAACTGGCTAGCAAGTGATTGTCTCTTAAAGGCAAGAAATTGTCAACTTGGAGAATCGTTCCCATGACGACACAATAGCATCATCCCCTTCTGGGATTTGGAAAACCCATAATGAAATCCATTTGGACCTTGTCCCATTTCCATTCAGGATTGTATGGGGTTGCAGAGTTTCCTGCGGCCTTCTATTGATGTTGCATCTTTCAACCGCTGCGGCAAACTCAACACTCCAGAAACATAACGAGCAATGTCCTCGCTTCATTTGGTGCCACCAGTATCTCTACAAATGTCTGGTACATCTCTTGTCTACCAGAGATATCGACATAGGAGTGTCTGTGAGCTTCCTTCAATAAACGTTTTTCCCCTCTCATTCTTGAACTTTGGGTATGAAAGACGTGTTGGAAAAATAGGAATCCCATCATATTTCAAGATGGAAATTCCTACGCTTCCTTTCTCGAGGTATCGCTGAATCTTTTTCAACTTCAGTGTCATAACCTTTGCATCACCAAATGGCCGTGGTTCTAAATCTGTTCGACACACCAGGGTATTAGATAACCCTGTGGAACAATTAATGGAGGTTCAATTTGCAAAGCTCTTCATGGAGAAGAGGTTGTGTTTTCTTTTGAACCAAAGATTGTTGCTATAGGACTTGCACTCAAAGCAATCGGCCATTACATTAAGCCTTCCGTGGGTATATGAAATGAAATATTCATATCATAATCGGCAATTGTTTCGAGCCATCTTTGTTGACGAAGGTTCAGATCTGGTTGAGTATATAAATACTTCAAGCTTTGGTGATCCGTGTATATCTCGCAACGGTTACCGAGAAGGTAATGTCGCCATAGCTTCAAGGCATAGATAACCGCAGAAAGTTCAAGATCATGCACGGGATAATTTTCTTCATGAGGACGCAATTGTCGGGAGGCATAAGCAATCACTTTGCGCTCTTGCATTAGGACACAGCCTAATCCTTGACGAGATGCATCACAGTATATCACGAAATCCTTTTGGGAATCCGGGGGTGCTAATACTGGGGCAGATGTCAATTTATCTTTTAGTGTCTGAAAGCTTTCTTGACATTTTTCTGTCCACTCAAATTTAACACCTTTGTGAAGCAGATATGTCAATGGTTTTGCAATCTTGGAAAAGTTCTCAACGAATCGACGGCAATAACTAGCAAGTCCGAGGAAACTTCTGACTTGCTTAACATTCTTTGGGGGAGTCCAGTCAAGAATAGCCTGAACTCGTTCGGGGTTAACAGCAATCCCATCCTTGGAAATCACATGTCCAAGGTAAGTTACTTCAGGAAGCCAAAATTCGCATTTGGAATACTTGGCATACAACTGGTGTTCTCGGAGCCTTTCTAGAACAAGGCAGAGATGTTCAGCATGTTCCTCTTTATTCTTAGAATAGACCAGAATATCATCTAGATATACCACGACGAATTTGTCGAGGTAATCCATGAATATATAATTCATCAGGTGGGAGAATGTAGCTGGAGCATTCGTTAGGCCAAATGACATGACGGTGTATTCATAGGAGCCATAACGAGTGACGAATGCAGTCTTGGGAATGTCCTCTTCACGGACACGGATCTGGTGATAACCCAACCTCAAGTCGAGTTTAGAGAACACCGATGATCCGGCAAGTTGATCATAAAGATCATTGATACGGGGCAGTGGGTATTTATTCTGGATTGTGGCTTGGTTAATGGGCCGATAATCCTGAACCAATCGGTTAGTTCCATCCTTCTTCTTAACGAAGAGTGAAGGTGCTCCCCAAGCAGAGGAACTGGGGCGGATGAAACCACTCTTAAGTGACTTGTCGATTTCTTCCTTAAGCTCAAGAAGGTGATGCGGAGGCATCTTATAAGGTTGCTTGGCAATAGGAACGGTGCCAGGCTTCAAGTCAATGACAAACTCGACAGCTCTAGCCGGCGGTATGCCTGGAAGTTCTTCTGGAAAGACGTCTGGAAAATCTCGAACGACAGGAACGTTCTCGATCCCTTCCAGAGGTGAGGCGTTCAAAGCATTCATAACATATATCTCAGCTTCAGCGTCTCGAGTAATTCGGGCAGTGTAGTTCACTATCTCATCGGAGGGGTGAAGAAGTTGGATAACTTTAGTGGCACAATTGATCGAAGCAATGTGAGCTTTCAACCAATCCATTCCGAGTATGAGGTCTATGGTGGAAGACTTCAGGATAATAGGGGAAGCTAGGAATTCAAATTCCTCGATTTCAACAGGGACATTCTGTGCCATCATAGTGGTTTGACATTGGCCTCCAGGGGTATGGACAACTATTGGCAGGTTCATCTTTTCGAATGCAATGTCATGAGATAATGCAAATGCTTCAGACATGAATGAATGCGATGCTCCTGAATCAAATAATACAGAAGCAGGTACTGAGTCAACAGGAAGGGTACCCATCACAGTAGCAGGTTGATCCTGGACTTCTTCAATGTCAATGTTGTAAGCCTGACCACGACCACGTGAAGCAGACCCAGTATTATAGTTGCGGGTCTGATTGTTGCCACGGCCATATCCACGGCCAGCACGAGGAAAATCTAACTGATTCTGAGTCTGGCGGCAGTCTTTAGCCTGGTGGCCTGGTTTGCGGCACTTGAAACACAAACCATCTTCAGGACGAAGAGGGGCATTGTTCTGAATAGCTTGAGCCTTTGACGGTCTCGGTGGTGGAGGAGGCAGACGTGGTGCAGCATTGTTCTTTGGCGCAGAGGTATTGGGACGGAACGCGTTGTTGGGAATCCAAACTCTACGCTTCGGTGCTGAGCCCGAAGATGAGCCAGCATCACGATAGCGCTTCTGCGAGTCCTTGTGTTCCATCTGAGCGGTCTCAACAAGAATAGCCTTGTTCACTAGAGTTGAGAAGTCATTGATGTCTTGAGCAGCTAGTGCAAGCTTGAGGTCAGGGTGGAGTCCATTACGGAACTTCTCCTGTCTGCGAGCATCTGTGGCGATGTCTTCTTCAGCATAGCGGGAGAGATCAAGAAATTCCGGCTGATAAGCTTCGACGGTTTTATTGCCCTGGGTGAGGTTACGGAACTGGGTCTTCATGCGTTCCATAATTGCTTGAGGGATGTAACGTGTACGGAAAGCAGCCTGGAACTCATACCAGGTGATGACTGTTCCAACAGGCAGAGTACGCTTGTGTGTGTCCCACCATTGAGCAGCGGGGCCCTTTAAGAAAAAGGCCGCGAAGGTGACAAAGTTGGCGGGGGCGACATTAGCAGACTCCATCTCGTGAGTGATGTCGCGGAGCCAGTCATCAGCATCCAGTGGCTTGTCAGAGTTGCGAAACTGCGTTGGGTTGAGTCGCGTAAACTCTGTCAAAGTTATTGAAGCTGGGTTCTGGTTCTGGTTGTTCTGATGCGGAAACTGAGCCATGACTCCAACCATGAACTGGCGGTTAAGCTCGAACTGTTGCATCATAGCTGCCATATAGTCTGGCGGTGGTGGACGTTCAGGGGCACGACCACGACCACGACCACCTGGTCTAACCATCCTGCTACGTATCAACAGGGGGTAGTTTAGTAAAAGCAATTGCGAGTGTTTAGCGACAAGTATGATGTAACACGACAATACCTTAAGCAGTGTAATAGATACATAACAGTAGTCGATTAAGACATACAGATCCATACACAAAGTCGGGTACATGCGGACAGCATAACAGCGCAAATTAAAAGCTAGACATACTAGGCGGCGCGCAGGCACGCGGTAAGGAAGTACACAACGAGACATAGCAAAGGCTACATCAACGTTGGAGAAAACCACTGTAACGGGGTAACTGCGAGTGCGGACGACGAATATTCGTCGCGGAAGGATCCTGTGCTCCATGTGCACTCTGATGCAGAACCCGGTCTCGAACTGTAAGAAGAGGTCCACGTGTAGGTGTGTGACCTCCAACAGCAGGCCAGTCAATACCAGCATACATCTGAGTCCTGCGCGGGTAATGGATGTGCTCCGGATGTATCCCTGCACGAACAGCGGGCATCAACTGCGTCATAGCATCGTAGAGACGTGCTCGAGTGGCAACCAACTCGACGGCAAGAGCCCGAACAGTGCGATCCAGAGCCTGAGTGCACTGAATCAGAACGCGGTGGTCATATCGGCGAGGCTCGTACGGGGCACAGATAGCTGTGTAGTATCCGGTAGCATCTCCAGCAGGGGCATACGGAATGTATCGGAACTCAGAGTCATCCAAGATATCACTGAACTGTCCTCGAAGACGTGCGACAGTAGAGTAGGCGGCATCATGTACTGCCATCTCAATCGTCACGCCTAATCCGTGAAAAAGGTGTAACTCGGTGTCTGAGTCATTCTGCCGATCATAAATCCGAACTTCAGCATAGTACTGTTCCTGATTAAACTCGCGGTAATCCTCGTAAACCATGAACTCAGGGTACCAGCGGTAGCCAAGTCTGGTCATGAGAGCGATCAGGACAGCTGGAAACTGTTGGGTAACGCAGCAGAAAACAAAAATTTTCCGACCTACGCACCAGCCCAGGACCACTATGGAGACTGCATACAAGGTTTGATCATTTTCGTTACCGACTCGTAGCGCAGCGGAAGTAGAGTCGATGACGATCGTCGGTGCAGATCCCCGCAGCTAGGATTTACAACCTCCCAACCGCGAGGATGTACTCCCTCATCCGCCACTCGGACAGCCCTCCGGGAGGCGGTCGGACAGTCCCCCGGACGGTGTCGTGGACAGCCCTTCGGGAGGACTCACAGAACTCGGACCGTCACTCGGACAGCCCTTCGGGAGGACACTCGAACAGCCCCTCGGGCAAAAGGATGAAACTATGACCTCTCTACGGGGTTGCACACATACGGTGCCATCTATCCGGCAGGGCTTCGCCGTCCAAAACTAGTTCCCACCGGAACCCAGACAGCCTTTCGGCACTACGAAACTATTTCGTGGGAGGGAGAGAGAACGCCAGATCATGCATGGCTTGTGTGAGAGAGTTGGAGTGGAGTTGGAGAGCACCTCTCCTCCTCCTTATATAGTGGTGGAAGGGGTGGAGGGGGCTGAAAATTCAGCCCACTAAACATGGGGAAAACATGTTCCCACAAAACAAGGAGAACATGTTCCCACCAAACAAGGGAAAAACATGTTCCCTTGTCCATGGTGTTCCCCCATGGGGCCCCACCTTCCTCCCAACACTCTCCACCATTTGTGGGGGCTGCCCCCCACCATGGGGGCCCCCCCCAACATTTTGTCCAGCCACAAGGGGGCTGCTCCCAAAGGGGGCCCCCCCAAAAACAGCCCAAAAACAGCCCCCACGATCCGTGGGATCTTGTCCCCTCACGCTGGGACAAGATGTTTTCCGCGACTATTATTTCTGAAAAATTCCAGAAGGTCCCAGAACATTTCCGGCACCCTCTAAAATTATCTGGACGCACTCTGGAACATTTCCAGTATGGTGGTTTAATTTAAAACCATCTTTGTTTACCCGGTAAACAACTCCGGCAGCTCCGAAACTTTTTTTTCGGTTTTTTCTCCAGAAAAATTCCAGAAATTACCAGACCAATCTGGCAACCTCCAAAACATTCCCGGTGCTTGCCGAAACCTTTTTGGATCAATGGTTTTATCCGAAACAACTTTTCGGTTTTACCGAAACTTTTTCAGTGTTCTCTCTCCGGAACTCTTCCGTTGTCTCCGAAACTTTTCGGTGATTTTCTCTCAGACTCCCTGTCTAGCGTTCAATAGATAGATGACCCTTAAGCGTGTGACCCTATAGGTTCGGTGAAGTATAGACATGACACGGAACACCTTCCGATCAATGATCAACATCGGAGCCGTGGACACCCATATTGACCCCTATACCCACACGAATGAATATTCGAGTGAACCTCCAGTTGCCGTGTGCTATTCCTGTTGCTTCACGATATGTTACAAATACCCGAGGTGAGACATGTTGGCATTCCCGTGGATCAACAACTTGTCCACTATGCTAGTTACCTCGTTACTGGTATTGTTCTCTTTTCTCGTTACCGTGTTCCGGCATCCCCGTGATCAAATCACAAAGTGTCTGGCCAGACGATGATGGATACCGTAACACCGAGAGGGCCCAGAGATATCTCTCCACCGTCGGAGGAGCAAATCCCAATCTTGAGCTATCAAGTTACTTGACATACTTTCCCATGAACCCGTAAGCCGCCGTAATAGCTATCCATTTACGGATGACGTTTAACAAACCCCAAAGTTCATGAATCAAGCATGAAGAAACTCGATACTCTCATGGTCTGAGGAATCATGCAAACGTTAACTATCTCTGTGTTATTAACCATTAACTCATGACGAATGTATCTCATAGCATAACATCAATACGGGTCGATTCAACACAAATGTTCTTCTAACATTGTGCCCTCAAAGTTGCTGGCATAGACATGCCCATGATCAGGAAAACAGAACCATCATGCAACACTTGAGCCAGTCATAGAGGCTTGACTAGGAATACATTTTACCGTTTATTATTCCACACGTGCATATGAGTCTTCCTCCGAGCCTCGTGGTTATTGCAGACTCGAGAACCATAGCAGTTATAGCATGGAACATAAACATAATAATGAGCATGGAGATAAATAATAACATTTATTATTGCCTCTAGGGCATATCTCCTACAGACTCCCACTTGCACTAGAGTCAATAATCTAGTTAATGCTAATGCACTTTACAACTGTGGCACACTGGTGTAAATATGTTTCGCTTGTGGTATAGCCTGATGTCCAACGGATCTGACGACTTCAGCTCCGTGTGTATCTTTGCATATCCTCGCGTTTTCACGCTTTCACAAAATTCATATTTTGTGTGGACTTGGTTTTGTATGTATGTGAATCACAGGTCGAACCTGGATTCCTCAGACTGAGTCATGGAGCAACTACCTGCAGTAGTGTCCCATTGACAAAAGCCATCTTGGAACCATACTAAGTTCATGAATGAACTATATGATTCAACATCTTCTTTATCGCTTTTAAAAGCGGCAACATACTTCGCCTCTGTTATAGAATTCGCCACAGTAACTTGTTTGAACAAATTCCAACTAACTGTGCCACCATATTGTGTGTTACACAAAACCGTCAATTTAAATCGAAAATCGCATGGAGAAATGATGAAGACTGTATCGATGTAACCTTTTACAACGAACTCTTCATGATCTCTACTTGCGAGAAAACTTGTCATCAGTGCTACTATAGTACTCAATGACCCTTTTTCACTGTTGTCCCTTGATCAATACTTTTGATCACTTTGGTATCTATACTCGCAACAACTTTGGAGTATTGGACATATCTGGTTGTTTTACATACCATGGAATACATGATTAATCCAAACACAAGAGTGTGTGGAATCTCCATCATGTATTTTGCTCATTAGTGTTTTGGGACACCGAGTCTTGCAAAAACTCTTTCCATGTGACTTCGGCAAGAATCACTCCTTGACGTTTTTAATGCTAAAAGGTTTTAGCATTTTGTCAATATGTATCTTTGCTCAGCCCCATTAGGTAAATCTATCTCCATAGATCATCATGCCTAATATAAAGGCTATTTAGCCCAAGCACTTCATCAAAAAACTATTTTTAAATGAAGTCCTAATTCGTGTCAAGAAATTTATTTCCAATTAACAATGTGTCAAGCACACAACGTTTCTAGAAATATTATTATGCTCCCACTTACTTTCTTGAATCACAAGCATCTTCGTTACCCATTGATGAAGTCAAAACCCTTTTAACCATTTCATCAAAACACGAAGATTCCAACTCCATTTTGCTCTCTTCTGTCCATCGCTGGAACTCTGAAGTTTGCATACTTACTAGCATCCTCTGGAATGACAAAATACCTTGGACTGTAACACATGCAAGTCCTTGGTTTTATTTCCATCAGATGGAAATCCTTTTGTCATCCTTTGTTTCATATCTCATGATTTGAAATATGTATTAATTGCTAGTTCAACCCGAACCGACTTTAAGCATCGCTACGGTGAAACAACGTCATCGTAGTCAACTCCTTGAACTTGTATATTGCAACAAGTCAAGCTTTATGGATAAAACATTTTTACCTGTATCAGTTTTTAGTTCCATAAAATTCGTTAGACTCTAAGTCTTCCGAAAGGTGTATCAAGGTTTTAATCTTGAAACATTTATATGGAGACTATCTCGGATTGTATTGGCATTTAGCCAATTCCGGAGTCAGGGCCCATCAACGCTTCCTTGTGTATCGTAGGTATACTGTTGTCTAACAACAATATCTCGTTTGCGCACCTGAGAGGTTTGCACGAGCCTTGCCTACGTGGTTCAGCTGCAAGTTCGACTGAAGTCCATACATTTTATTGTAGAGACTTCCGTATCAGTCGCAGTAGGAAACTCCGGAATTACTTCCAAGGTCTCTTTCCTTTGACCCGATGACGAAGATACTGTTTATCTCGTCGAGTTGCACTATTCTCCCACTCACCTTTTTGAAAGAAGCATTTTCTTCAAAAAGCATACCGTTCTTTGTGGCAAACCTATTTGCCTCGGTATAGTGAGGGAGGAATACCCAATGACTTGGGATAACCTACAAAGTAGCACTTGTCTGATTTGGAATAGGTTTGTAACCTTTTACACAAGCCCCATATTCCAAATGTTTAAGAAAAGATATAACATGGTTGGGCGTACCATACCATGGTGTCATTTCAACAGACCCGATGGAGCTCTTTTCAGTGTAAAAGCCACAGTCTCTAAAGTATCACTCTTTAAAAGGGATAATGGCAAATTTATTTATGTCATCTTTGATCTTACCATGTCATAAATGGTTCGATTACATCTTCACGGACTTTCCACTTGCAGTGGTGTGCCGGAAGGTGCAAGTTATGAAACCCCTTTCACAACTCATCAGACATTCGCTAAACTTGTAACTCAAATATTCCTTTCTGCAATCGAATTGTAGAAACATAATTTTCTTGTTACAATAACTTCTACTTCATTTTTGAAAACCTTTCGAATGAATTCAAAAGATCTAGACTTACGTCTCATCAAGTAAATATCCATATATCTACTTGAGTGATTTTTGAAGGTAGACAAATCCACTGTTTGCAACAATGTTTATTGAACTACACACATCAAAATGTATGATCACCAATAAGTTTGTTGCTCGTTCCTTATGGCCTGTGAACAGTATTTCAGTCACTTCACTTTTCGGAGGAAAGTTGCAAGTGTCAGATGATTCAAAATCAAACGACTTTAAAATCCATCATAATGGAATTTTCCATGCGGGTTTCTCCAATGTGACCAAATGCAGTGCCACACTTGTGTGGTATTCTTTTAGTCTTGCGACATTTAGCGTCAGTGTTATGGATGTATCATATTACCATCAATATTCATAACATACGTCCCATCTTCGATGGAAGCATGGCCCTTCATGTTATTCATAATACTGAACAACAATTGTTGTTTTTATGAACAACTCTTTTGCAACAAACATTGTGCAATGGGCTAGAGTGTATGAAACTCTAAAATGAATTATTAAAGTAAACCCAGAGGTAATGTATTATTATCAATATTCATAACATACATCTCATTCATAATGAAAGTATGGCCCTTATGTTATTCATAATACCGAACATCAAAAGTTCTCTTATGAACAACCTTCTTGCAAGATACCTTATGCAATGGGCTAGAGTTTGTGAAACTCTAAATGAATTATGAAAATAAATACATACGGTAATACACCGATGGAAGGTATAGTAACATTTACTATGTTCCCAGTGTATACCTAAACCTCATTCCTGGCTAGTCTTTCTGGCCATAGTAGTTCTTACATCGAGTTGCAACAGAAAGCAATCGAGCGGGTATCTTTGTGATTAACTCACAATACCCAAGAATTAGTGATTAACAATTTAATCATAATTCCCAAGAACTATATCTTTGACCAGCCTTCTATACATCAAAAACTTGTATGACATTCATACATGAGCTGGATATTCTAGTCTTCTTTCTTATTGCCTTTATACTTCTAACAGTTTAACTTTCATTATTTCTCCTACTCTCAAAAGAAGCACCCAACTTAAGAGTGGCGTTAGCCCCGGACTTCCTAGGTGTGTAAGTCACACTAACACCCTTCGGACACTTCCTTTTTCTTTAAGTTGTTGTTTTATTCACCTTTCATCATATGACAGGCGTTCTTCTGGATCCCTCTCTTATCAGTCTAATGCATAGTAAACTCCTTTACTAATAGTTTGCTAACAAACATTGCTTTGGATATCTCATATCTTTTAGCCTTTGTCTGTCTCTGAAAATGATTTTCAGATTCCATGAATATCACATAACTATCCAAACTTTTGAAGTTCGGGTCTCATGGAAGTAAACATATTGCACTTGACTGAAAACGGAATTCTAGCTTTTGGGTCGAAGGACGTGAGTCACATGATCCATAGCATAAGCGAGAGAATACCGAAAGTATGCGATAGGACAAAGTCCTTCTCAGCACTTTTGAGGACAATCCTCACATTACGTTACCAACCGTAAAGTTTTAACCAGATATTTAACAGCTATTCAATATTAATAGGGAAGGTGGAAACGCGAGCCATTATTCTACAACTATTATGCATATAACACTTAGACAGTGTTCACAATTAATTGCACTGAGAATTAAACAAGATAATTCTACAGTGCGCTCCCACTCAAATCAATATCTCTCATAATTGATTGTGAGTGATTCAAGATCCGCATTTCAATTCAACGCCATTGATGGTAGCATCACTGATGACGAAAATCTTAATCGGTAGGCAAACTTGCCAATCACATCTCTATGTGACTCTTGTTCTTCTTTCGATGCATGTGTTCCGAGCTCATGACTTTCATGCCTGAACTTCAAGACAACCAAGTGATCTCGCTGCGAGGTCTCAACTCACCCGCCTCACACTTCCCTAATCGTTCGTACCCATGGTAGCATGTGATACCCCGAAAAGTTAGGTGCCGTGACGGTGCTACACTTGGGAGAACACTAACTACTTGATATTTTTGTGAGAGATCACCCTAATAAAAGCAATTACCACGCAATCAAGAAGGGTGCATCATAAGGGATAAACATCTCAGGCAATTCATAATAGCATGATATGGTATAGCCCTTTCTGACGGAGAAGTCTTGTATTTCTTCGTCTTCGGCATTCGCGTCGGTGTTCACCTTCGCGAAGATTGCCACCACCTTGTCGATGCACCAGATAATATTGCTATCTCTATAGCTGATAAAATAATGCATTACACAAGGTCGACTCGCAGGTCATTTAAAGTGCAATCATATGGCTCCAGCCATCATGCCAAATCATGACACGCAGGTCATGTTTAATCAATTTACATCATATAGACATCTCATACATAATCAAATTATTATGAGCACTACTATACCACATCATATGCACATGCAAACCCTCCTGCAAAACCAAGTTAGACGCCTCTAATCGGTTCATGCAAAAACTTGTTTTTCGTGGCTTCTAAGGTTTCGAAACAAACCGAAGCTACCAACGTCCATCATCAAGTATGATAATTCAAGTCGCTAGATTAACTTTCCAGGGTGTATGAAAACCGAGATAATAAAATCTCGAGCCCCATACTAAACTTCGTCATACGCATGACCCCCGTGCAGATCATATCTGCATTGCCCTTTCGTCTGCAAAATTTCATCTTTCTTTTTAACTAAGGTGGAATTCAATGAACTGTTAGCACTTCATTGATCAATCAGGATCGCGGATTGCCAGAACTTTGAAACTCCACCATACTGTTATCAAGATCAGAAATATGCAAATTCCAGGGAAGCAACAAGAACATCGGGTAACAGATTTCATCTGCTACCCGCACAAATAATTTTCAGTAATAGAACTCATCTACTACCTAATTATATTGTGCAACACCCATACATCTCTATGTATTCTAGATCGCAACCTGCATCTACGCATAGCACGGCTCATGATGCCACTGTAGGGTAACGCAGCAGAAAACAAAAATTTCCGACCTACGCACCAGCCCAGGACCACTATGGAGACTGCATACAAGGTTTGATCATTTTCGTTACCGACTCGTAGCGCAGCGGAAGTAGAGTCGATGACGATCGGCGGTGCAGATCCCCGCAGCTAGGATTTACAACCTCCCAACCGCGAGGATGTATACCCTCGTCTTCCCTTCGGACAGCCCTCCGGGAGGCGGTCGAACAGTCCACCGGACGATGTCGCGGACAGCCCTTCGGGAGGACCTTCGAAACCCGAACGGTCACTCGGACAGCCCTTCGGGAGGACTCACAGAACTCGGACCGTCACTTGGACAGCCCTTCGGGAGGCACTCTCGAACAGCCCCTCGGGCACTAAGATCGAAACTACGACCTCTCTACAGAGTTGCACACATACGGTGTCACCTATCCGACAGGGCTTCGCCGTCCAGAACTAGTTCCTGCCGGAACCCAGACAACCTTTCGGCTCTACGAAACTCTTTTCGTGGGAGGGAGAGAGAAGCCAGATAACATCTTGGCATGTGTATGAGAGCAAGGGATGGGGAGAATGGCAGCCCCTTCTCCTCCTTTTATAGGCCAAGGCAAGGGGTGGGGTGGGACGTTGAAATACCAAAATACCCAAGCTTCATGTCACACATGAAAGGGCATAATGGTAACACAAGGGGGGCACCAAGGGGACACCACCATGGCAGCCCTTGGGCCGGCCCACACCTTGTCTCCCCATGGGGGGGCCCCCCCCAACAAGCCACCAACATGTCTCCATGAAACATGCATGCTCCCTAGACAAAAAGCCACCAAACATGCAACCCCCGATTCGTGGGATCTTGTCCCCTCGCGCTGAGACAAGATGTTTTCCGCGAAACTTTTTCTGAAAAATTCCAGAAGGTTCCAGAACATTTCCGGCACCCTCTAAAATTATTCTGGGCATGATCCGAAACATTTTCGGTGCGGTGGTTTTCATCAGCGGAAAGCATTAACAGCGGTTACGGCAGTTTTGGAACATTTCCGGTTTTTCTCTCCGAAAATTCCCAGAAGTTCCCAGACCAATTCTGGCATCCTCTGAAAATTTCCAGGCGGTGCCGAAACCCTTTTTGACAAAATAATATATTCCGAAACAACTTTTCGGTTTTACCGAAACTCTTTCGGTGTTCTCTCTCTCGGAACTCTTCCGTTGTCTCCGAAACATTTTCGGTGACTTTCTCTCAGACTCCCTGTCTAGCGTTCAATAGATAGATGACCCTTAAGCGTGTGACCCTATAGGTTCGGTGAAGTATAGACATGACCGGAACACTTTCCGATCAATGATCAGCATCGGAGCCGTGGACACCCATATTGACCCCTATACCCACACGAATGAATATTCGAGTGAACCTCCAGTTGCCGTGTGCTATTCCTGTTGCTTCGCGATATGTTACAAATACCCGAGGTGAGACATGTTGGCATTCCCGTGGATCAACAACTTGTCCACTATGCTAGTTACCTCGTTACCGGTATTGTTCTCTTTTCTCGTTACCGTGTTCCGGCATCCCCGTGATCAAATCACAAAGTGTCTGGCCAGACGATGATGGATACCGTAACACCAAGAGGGCCCAGAGATATCTCTCCATCGCCGGAGGAGCAAATCCCAATCTTGAGCTATCAAGTTACTTGACATACTTTCCCATGAACCCGTAAGCCGCCGTAATAGCCACCCATTTACGGATGACGTTTAACAAACCCCAAAGTTCATGAAGCAAGCATGAAGAAACTCGATACTCTCATGGTCTGAGGAATCATGCAAACGTTAACCATCTCTGTGCTATTAACCATTAACTTGTGACGAATGTATCTCATAGCATAACATCAATCGGGTCGATTCAACACAAATGTTCTTCTAACATTTGTGCCCTCAAAGTTGCTGGCATAGACATGCCTATGATTGGGAAAACATAATCATCATGCAACACTTGAGCTAGTCTTAGAGGCATGACTAGGAATACATTTTACCGTTTATTATTCCACACGTGCACATGGGTTTTCCCCAGAGCCTTTATGGATATACGGGCTCGGGAACCACAGCAGTTATAGCATGGAACATAAACCTAATTATGAACACGGAGATAAATAATAACATTTATTATTGCCTCTAGGGCATATCTCCTACACCACCCTGGTGGGTACCCGCTGGGGATCTATGATTTCGGGTGTGCCGGAAGGGCACTCGAGTGTGACATTGTGGCGGAGCATCAGAGACTCTGATTGTCTCCGCTTGATACTAATTGAGCCTATTGGATTTGGGTGTGTGATCTGAGTGGGTCGACGTGCCCTATACGCACTACCACCATGCGGGATAATGGTTATGGGGCCCTCTGCGATGTACGTTTCGCCGAAAGCTTATCAGACGTCACGATTCACCGTGCGGGCTGATCGTCGGGATTGGGCTGGATACTTCACTGGCGAGTTCAGTGTCGCGCCTGCACCCCGGCCAGCCACGCAACGCGCAGGGTGCCCAGGGCGATGGCCCGAGACCCCTGGGTGCATAGGTTAGTCCGGCGTGCTGACCTCTCTGCTGAGCCTAGGTAGAGCGCTGCTTCGTGTTGATCTTCCGAGGACGGGCATTACCCATCAAGTATGTCCGGCCAGAGTTGATCGAGCGTGTTGGGTAACAGTAGTGCACCCCTGCAGGGATGAATCTTCTATCGATAGCCGGTCCTACGGTAAAGGACGCTCAGTTTGTGTATCCCGATCTACTACTTAAACTGGATAATTGTTACTTAATTGAAGCTTCGGGATTACTTTCTCGCTGGGAGTCGAGGAAGGATCTTTGAGCTGTACTTCAACATGTTTGCTAAATAAAATGCTATTCTACTCTCTTCTACTGCTGCAAGATGATGGCTTTGAGAAGATGTTTGAAGATGCTAGTCTTCGATAGGACTAGGCCTTTCTCTCTATTCTGGCATTTCTGCAGCCCAGTCCACATATACAGCCTTTTCTCCATTGATAATGTTGCATATGTAGTATAGATCCTTGCTTGCTGAGTACTTCGGATGAGTACTCATGGTTGCTTTATTTTCTCTTTTCCCCCATATACCCCCACCTTGATGATACACCAGACGATGGAGTCCAGGAGCCAGACGCCACCACCGGAGCCTACTACCAGGCGGGTCCAGAGGGCACGTACTACTGGATCGAGCCAGCTGACCAGGAGTAGGATCGGAGGCTCCCAGGCAGGAGGCCAACGCCTTTCGATCTAGTGTCGCTGTTTGTGCTAGCCTTCTTAAGGCAGAACTTGTCTAACTATGTCTGTACCCAGATATTATTTGTATGACTGACTTATGTATTCGGATCTTCGGATCCCTGGTCTGTAATATTGTGGACCTCCGTTTATTTGTGTTTAGAGTTGTGTTGTGATATCTTCCCGTGAGTCCCTGGGCTTGATCGTACATGTTTGCGTGTATGACTAGTGTACGATTGAACCGGGGGCGTCACAAGTTGGTATCAGAGCCGACTGCCTGTAGGAAGCCCCCTTCCAATTCCTTGGCCGAAGTTGAGTCTAGAAACCGAAAAACTAAATTACTAACTTGGCTGTGTGGCTTACGGGCCCACGTCGCCAACTGGGTGGTATTAGGATCTTTTATTCCTCGTCTATACTCTGGGACTCTAATCTCTCTTCTATTCGGGTTAAATAAATTTTACTAACGCCGACACTTAGGATCTCGTAAATCCCGTCTACCCGGAGAGCTGGATATCTGTGCGATTTCCCTGTCATTGATCTGATTAGTCTGATAATCATTTTCCTTTCCATTGTTTTGTTTAACCTTTCTCTCCGAGTTGTGTTAAACTTCTCATTGTCATTTGACAAATCTGAATTTCCTCTGTTTCAGATGGACCGTTTGTTTCCACCGCGTCCTACGATACAGCTTGTGCTTCGCACTTGGGCTCGTGATGCCCCTGGTTTTCCAGCTGTCCTGATCGCTCTCATGACCAGACTTGGCTACCGCTGGTACCCTGAGTACATGGTTTACGAGGATTACCGCGAGTTTAATCAGGAACAGTACTATGCTGAAGTTCGGATTTATGATCGGCAGAATGACTCAGACACCGAGTTACACCTTTTTCACGGATTAGGCGTGACGATTGAGATGGCAGTACATGATGCCGCCTACTCTGCTGTCGCACGTCTTCGAGGACAGTTCAGTGATATCTTGGATGACTCTGAGTTCCGATACATTCCGTATGCCCCTGCTGGAGATGCTACCGGATACTACACAG
Source organism: Thinopyrum elongatum (assembly GCA_011799875.1). Lineage (NCBI taxonomy): Eukaryota > Viridiplantae > Streptophyta > Magnoliopsida > Poales > Poaceae > Thinopyrum > Thinopyrum elongatum. Next base: position 263,802 of record JAAAXO010000020.1, read on the forward strand.
CCATCTGTGCCCCGTACGAGCCTCGCCGATATGACCACCGCGTTCTGATTCAGTGCACTCAGGCTCTGGATCGCACTGTTCGGGCTCTCGCCGTCGAGTTGGTTGCCACTCGAGCACGTCTCTACGATGCTATGACGCAGTTGATGCCCGCTGTTCGTGCAGGGATACATCCGGAGCACATCCTTTACCCGCGCAGGACTCAGATGTATGCTGGTATTGACTGGCCTGCTGTTGGAGGTCACACACCTACACGTGGACCTCTTCTTACAGTTCGAGACCGGGTTCTACATCAGAGTGCACATGGAGCACAGGATCCTTCCGTGACGAATATTCGTCGTCCGCACTCGCAGTTACCCCGTTACAGTGGTTTTCTCCGACGTTGATGTAGCCTTTGCTATGTCTCGTTGTGTACTTCCTTACCGCGTGCCTGCGCGCCGCCTAGTATGTCTAGCTTTTAATTTGCGCCGTTATGCTGTCCGCATGTACCCGACTTTGTGTATGGATCTGTATGTCTTAATCGACTACTGTTATGTATCTATTACACTGCTTAAGGTATTGTCGTGCTACATCATACTTGTCGCTAAACACTCGCAATTGCTTTTACTAAACTACCCCCTGTTGATACGTAGCAGGATGGTTAGACCAGGTGGTCGTGGTCGTGGTCGTACCCCTGAACGTCCACCACCGCCAGACTATATGGCAGCTATGATGCAACAGTTCGAGCTCAACCGCCAGTTCATGGTTGGAATCATGGCTCAGTTTCCGCATCAGAACAACCAGAACCAGAACCCAGCTTCAGTAACTTTGACAGAGTTTACGCGACTCAACCCAACGCAGTTTCGCAACTCTGACAAGCCCCTGGATGCCGATGACTGGCTCCGCGACATCACTCACGAGATGGAGTCTGCTAATGTCGCCCCCGCCAACTTTGTCACCTTCGCGGCCTTTTTCTTAAAGGGCCCCGCTGCTCAATGGTGGGACACACACAAGCGTACTCTGCCTGTTGGAACAGTCATCACTTGGTATGAGTTCCAGGCTGCTTTCCATACACGTTACATCCCTCAAGCAATTATGGAACGCATGAAGACCCAGTTCCGCAACCTCACTCAGGGCAATAAAACCGTCGAAGCTTATCAGCGGGAATTTCTTGATCTCTCCCGCTATGCTGAAGAAGACATCGCCACAGATGCTCGCAGACAGGAGAAGTTCCGTAATGGACTACACCCTGACCTCAAGCTTGCACTAGCTGCTCAAGACATCAATGACTTCTCAACTCTAGTGAACAAGGCTATTCTCGTTGAGACCGCTCAGATGGAACACAAGGACTCGCAGAAGCGCTATCGTGATGCTGGCTCGTCTTCGGGCTCAGCACCGAAGCGTAGAGTTTGGATTCCCAACAACGCGTTCCGTCCCAATGCCTCTGTGCCAAAGAACAATGCTGCACTACGTCTGCCTCCTCCACCACCGAGGCCGTCAAAGGCTCAAGCTATTCAGAACCATGCCCCTCTTCGTCCTGAAGATGGTTTGTGTTTCAAGTGCCGCAAACCAGGCCACCAGGCTAAAGACTGCCGCCAGACTCAGAATCAGTTAGATTTTCCTCGTGCTGGCCGTGGATATGGCCGTGGCAACAATCAGACCCGCAACTATAATACTGGGTCTGCTTCACGTGGTCGTGGTCAAGCTTACAACATTGACATTGAAGAAGTCCAGGATCAACCTGCTACTGTGATGGGTACCCTTCTTGTTAACTCAGTACCTGCTTCTGTATTATTTGATTCAGGAGCATCGCATTCATTCATGTCTGAAGCATTTGCATTATCTCATGACATTGCATTCGAAAAGATGAACTTGCCAATAGTTGTCCGTACCCCTGGAGGCCAATGTCAAACCACTATGATGGCACATAAAGTCCCTGTTGAAATCGTGGAATTTGAATTCCTAGCTTCCCCTATTATCCTGAAGTCTTCCACCATAGACCTCATACTCGGAATGGATTGGTTGAAAGCTCACATTGCTTCGATCAATTGTGCCACTAAAGTCGTCCAACTTCTTCACCCCACCGATGAGATAGTGAACTATACCGCCCGCATTACTCGAGACGCTGAAGCTGAGATATATGTTATGAATGCTTTGAACGCCTCACCTCTGGAAGGGATCGAGAACGTTCCTGTCGTTCGAGATTTTCCAGACGTCTTTCCAGAAGAACTTCCAGGAATACCCCCGGCTAGGGCTGTCGAGTTCGTCATCGACTTGAAGCCTGGCACCGTTCCTATTGCCAAGCGACCTTATAAGATGCCTCCGCATCACCTTCTTGAGCTTAAGGAAGAAATCGACAAGTCACTTAAGAGTGGTTTCATCCGCCCCAGTTCCTCTGCTTGGGGAGCACCTTCACTCTTCGTTAAGAAGAAGGATGGAACTAACCGATTGGTTCAGGATTACCGGCCCATTAACCAAGCCACAATCCAGAATAAATACCCACTGCCCCGTATCAATGATCTTTATGATCAACTTGCTGGATCATCGGTGTTCTCTAAACTCGACCTGAGGTTGGGTTATCACCAGATTCGTGTCCGTGAAGAGGACATTCCCAAGACTGCATTCGTCACTCGTTATGGCTCCTATGAATACACCGTCATGTCATTTGGCCTAACGAATGCTCCAGCTACATTCTCCCGCCTGATGAATTATATATTCATGGATTACCTCGACAAATTCGTCGTGGTATATCTAGATGATATTCTGGTCTATTCTAAGAATAAAGAGGAACATGCTGAACATCTCTGCCTTGTTCTAGAAAGGCTCCGAGAACACCAGTTGTATGCCAAGTATTCCAAATGCGAATTTTGGCTTTCTGAAGTAACTTACCTTGGACATGTGATTTCCAAGGATGGGATTGCTGTTAACCCCGAACGAGTTCAGGCTATTCTTGACTGGACTCCCCCAAAGAATGTTAAGCAAGTCAGAAGTTTTCTCGGACTCGCTAGTTATTGCCGTCGATTCGTTGAGAACTTTTCCAAGATTGCAAAACCATTGACAAATCTGCTTCACAAAGGTGTTAAATTTGAGTGGACAGAAAAATGTCAAGAAAGCTTTCAGACACTAAAAGATAAATTGACATCTGCCCCAGTACTAGCACCCCCGGATTCCCAAAAGGATTTCATGATATACTGTGATGCATCTCGTCAAGGACTAGGCTGTGTCCTAATGCAAGAGCGCAAAGTGATTGCTTATGCCTCCCGACAATTGCGTCCTCATGAAGAAAATTATCCCGTGCATGATCTTGAACTTTCTGCGGTTATCTATGCCTTGAAGCTATGGCGACATTACCTTCTCGGTAACCATTGCGAGATATACACGGATCACCAAAGCTTGAAGTATTTATATACTCAACCGGATCTGAACCTTCAATAACAAAGATGGCTCGAGACAATTGCCGATTATGATATGAATATTTCATATACCCCCGGCAAGGCTAATGTAATGGCCGATGCTTTGAGTCGCAAGTCCTATAGCAACAATCTTATGGTTCAAGAAACACAACCTCTTCTCCATGAAGAGCTTTGCAAATTGAACCTCCATATTGTTCCACAGGGTTATCTCAATACCCTGGTTGTCGAACCAGATTTGGAACACGGCATTAAGGTTATGCAAAGGTATGACACTGAAGTTGAAAAGATCAAGCGATACCTCGAGAAAGGAAAGCCGTCGGAATTCCATCTTGATGCAGATGGGATCCTATTTTTCCAACACCGTCTCTTCGTACCCAAGTTCAAGAATGAGAGGGAAAACGTTATGAAGGAAGCTCATGACACTCCCTTGTCCATTCACCCTGGTAGCACAAAGATGTACCGTGACATTTGTCAAAGATTCTGGTGGCCTAATATGAAGCGAGACATTGCTCGTTATGTTTCTGAGTGTGACGTTTGCCGCCGCGTTAAAGCTCAACATCAAAGGCCCGCAGGCACTCTGCAACCCCTGGAAATTCCTGAATGGAAATGGGACAAGGTCCAAATGGATTTCATTACTGGTTTTCCCAAATCCCAGAAGGGTAATGATGCTATATTTGTTGTCATTGACCGATTCTCTAAGGTTGCCCACTTTCTGCCTGTTAAGGAGACAATCACTGCTAGCCAGTTAGCAGACTTGTATGTTTCCCGAATTGTGTCACTCCACGGTGTTCCGTTGGAGATCAGTTCTGATCGTGGCAGCCTCTTCACCTCCAGATTCTGGAATAGTTTCCAAGAAGCTATGGGAACACATCTGTCTTTCAGCACCGCTTTTCACCCTCAGTCACAGGGTCAAGTTGAACGAGTGAATCAAGTGCTCGAAGATATGCTTCGAGCATGCGTCATCTCCTTCGGTAAGAAATGGGAGGAATCTCTCCCGTATGCCGAATTCTCTTACAACAATAGCTATCAAGCTAGTCTGAAGATGGCACCGTTTGAAGTTCTATACGGTCGTAAGTGTCGAACCCCTCTGAATTGGTCAGAAACTGGGGAACGCTCACTCGTCGGACCGGACATTATTCGGCAAGCTGAAGAACAAGTCCGTATTGTTCGTGAACATTTGAAATCTGCTCAGTCTCGTCAGAAGAGCAACTATGACCGTAAGCACCAGGAAATAGTCTATCAACCTGGCGAGCAAGCTTACCTCCGCGTCACTCCGTTGAAAGGCACTCATCGGTTCGGAATCAAAGGCAAGTTAGCCCCTCGCTACATTGGCCCGTTCCGTATTCTTGCCCGTCGAGGAGAAGTGGCATATCAGTTGCAATTGCCGCCAAACCTTTCTCAAGTACATGACGTCTTTCATGTATCCCAACTCCGCTGCTGCTTCAAGGATCCTATTCGAGCTGTGGATCATGAAGTGCTTGAATTACGGGAAGATCTGTCATATCCAGAATATCCCATCCGTATTCTTGATCAAGCTGAGCGTCGAACACGTCAAAAGTCAATCAAGTTCCTCAAGGTTCAGTGGTCAAATCATTCTGAAGATGAAGCCACTTGGGAACGCGAGGATCGTCTTCGCGAAGAATACCCCTCTTTCTTTCAGTCTTCCTCTTAATTCTCGGGACGAGAATTCTTAATAGATGAGGAGAGTTGTAACACCCCCGGTGATTAGCAACAGTAATCACTTTTGATAATGACATGTTAGCATGATCGACAGTGCATAATCATCATTAGCATCATATTGCATTTCAACTCCTAAGTCAAATTCAAATTTAAATGAAAGTGGAATATAAAAGTTGTCCAACATAGGAGCTAAAATGTCAGATAAATAACAAATATTCCAGAGGCTATTCTAAAATTGAAACCAACATCATTGGAATTGGATAAGTGACTCGAACAACCTCAAACAGTGGATAAAGATAATATTTAGTAACCATTTATTAAATCTGAAATAAATATGGAATTATGTTTTGCCCACTCCAGCCGCCGCTGCCGCTCGTCCTCTCGCCTCTGCCTCCGCTCGCCGCGGCCACCCGCACGCGCGCGCGCCCCCACACCTCGCCCGCGCGCTCGTCCGCATCGCGCGCCGTGGCCCCGCGCTCACCACCGACCCGTCCAGCCGCGCCTCGCCGGCGCCCGTGGCCAGCGCCCGGGCGCACCCTGGACGCGCCCGCTCGGGCTGCGCCCACGCCCGCCCCGTGTGGCCGTATGGGCCACTGCCCGGTGGGCCCTGCCCCCCCTGTGCCGCTGACAGATGGGGCCCACCCCCCTAAAAACGATTTAAAAGAAATAGAAAATAAAAATAGAAATAAATAAAATGATTAATTAAATAATTAATTAGTTAATTAATTAGTTAATTAATCCTGATTAGGTTAATCTAATTAACTAATTAGTGTTAATTAATCAGTAATTAAATTAATTAAACCTAATTAACCTAACAGCCTATGACAGGTGGGACCCACCCTGTCAGGTGGCTGCTGACGTCAGCATGATGTCATGCTGACGTCATCAATCACTGTTTCGGATAATGTTGAATTAAATAATTAATTAAATTTCAGAAATTAATAAAAACTTTAGAAAATCATATCTTTTAAACCGTAACTCCGATGAAAATACTTTGTACATGAAACTTGCTCAGAACGACGATACGAACCCGGATACGCCCTCGGTATCTCCGTCAGATGCCCGCAACTATAAGAACGTTGAACAATTAGACCGATTTCGATAAATGAATAGTGTCCAACTTTAATTAAATAAATCCGAATAAATTCCTAGATTAACTAAATCATTTAGTTAGGCAGTAGAACACCCCGGCATATCATTTAGGCATGTCATACATATTGTTTGCATTATTGCCGTGAATTTATTGTTTCTCTCCCCCTCCTTCTCTCTCGATAGACGCCGAGACCGACGTCGCTGCTGTCGAGTACGACTACGCTACTGACGAGCAGCCCGTTGACGACCTCCCTCTCTTGCCAGAGCAACCAGGCAAGCCCCCCCCTTGAGCATTCCAGATATCGCCCATTCTATTCTCCTGCTTGCATTAGATTTCGCTACTGTTAATGTATGCTCCTATTCTGATGCATAGCCTGCTGTTGTAACCTGTTCATTGCTACTTTACCTGCCTATGATAAACTGTTTAGTATAGGTTGGTATGACCCATCTGTGACCCCACCACCTTACTTTGTCGCCCCTGCTTGTTCATCAACGACTCGATCAACGTGATCGTCGATCAGAGACAGACGCCTCACTTCACACCCCCCTTAGTTGTACGACTCTGCGTAGTAACTATCGAGTGCCGAGGGTGATACCTCGTAACGCACTCCTGATGAATACTCTGCAGCATAGCTGTACGGTCGTGGTCATCGAGGGTGATTCCTCCTTCTCCATGTCCGATACGACTCTGTCGTGCAACCCCTCAGTGTGAACCTCGAGGGTGATACCTCTTACGTTCACCCTGATGATTATGACCACACGGTTACTTGACCTTTTTCACAGGCGGGTCCACCCTGGTGGGTACCCGCTGGGGATCTATGATTTCGGGTGTGCCGGAAGGGCACTCGAGTGTGACATTGTGGCGGAGCATCAGAGACTCTGGTTGTCTCCGCTTGATACTAATTGAGCCTATTGGATTTGGGTGTGTGATCTGAGTGGGTCGACGTGCCCTATACGCACTGCCACCACGCGGGATAATGGTTATGGGGCCCTCTGCGATGTACGTTTCGCCGAAAGCTTATCAGACGTCACGATTCACCGTGCGGGCTGATCGTCGGGATTGGGCTGGATACTTCACTGGCGAGTTCAGTGTCGCGCCTGCACCCCGGCCAGCCACGCAACGCGCAGGGTGCCCAGGGCGATGGCCCGAGACCCCTGGGTGCATAGGTTAGTCCGGCGTGCTGACCTCTCTGCTGAGCCTAGGTAGAGCGCTGCTTCGTGTTGATCTTCCGAGGACGGGCATTACCCAGCAAGTATGTCCGGCCAGAGTTGATCGAGCGTGTTGGGTAACAGTAGTGCACCCCTGCAGGGATGAATCTTCTAACGATAGCCGGTCCTACGGTAAAGGACGCTCAGTTTGTGTATCCCGATCTACTACTTAAACTGGATACTTGTTACTTAATTGAAGCTTCGGGATTACTTTCTCGCTGGGAGTCGAGGAAGGATCTTTGAGCTGTACTTCAACATGTTTGTTAAATAAAATGCTATTCTACTCTCTTCTACTGCTGCAAGATGATGGCTTTGAGAAGATGTTTGAAGATGCTAGTCTTCGATAGGACTAGGCCTTTCTCTCTATTCTGGCATTTCTGCAGCCCAGTCCACATATACAGCCTTTTCTCCATTTGATAATGTTGCATATGTAGTATAGATCCTTGCTTGCTGAGTACTTCGGATGAGTACTCACGGTTGCTTTATTTTCTCTTTTCCCCCATATACCCCACCTTGATGATACACCAGACGATGGAGTCCTGGAGCCAGACGCCACCACCGGAGCCTACTACCAGGCGGGTCCAGAGGGCACGTACTACTGGATCGAGCCATCTGACCAGGAGTAGGATCGGAGGCTCCCAGGCAGGAGGCCAACGCCTTTCGATCTAGTGTCGCTGTTTGTGCTAGCCTTCTTAAGGCAGAACTTGTCTAACTATGTCTGTACCCAGATATTATTTGTATGACTGACTTATGTATTCGGATCTTCGGATCCCTGGTCTGTAATATTGTGGACCTCCGTTTATTTGTGTTTAGAGTTGTGTTGTGATATCTTCCCGTGAGTCCCTGGGTTTGATCGTACACGTTTGCGTGTATGATTAGTGTACGATTGAACCGGGGGCGTCACAGTCATTTAGCTAAAAAAATTAGTAAATGCATGAAAAATAGCAAATGAAGTCAGAAAGGGTTGTAAATTGATGACCAGGCTTTGAATGATGCATACTGAACGCACAAAAAGTCTGGAGTTGAAATAAGTTATAAAAATGAAATGTCTTTGTAACAGATGAGTTTTCGTCCGAAACCGAGATACTTCAATAGAGATTGTCCATTTTGTACGTGAAGTGCATCCAGTTTTTGCCGTAACCCTCTCAACTTTTAAGCACATGCTATGTGGGTGAAATGATGATACCATGCCAACTTTCAACCTTTTCAGGGTTCATTTGTAGTGCTTTTCAATTTCTGGGTCATTTAGCTCAAAAAAATCAGTAAATGCATGAAATATAGCAAATGAAGTCAGAAAGGGCTGACAATTGGTGACGTGGCTATGAATGGTGCATACTGAACGCACAAAAAGTCTGGAGTTTAAATAAGTTATTAAAAATGAAATGCCTTTGTAATAGATGAGTTTTCGTCCGAAACCCTGATACTTCGAAAGAGATTGTCCATTTTGTACACGAACTGCATCCAGTTTTTGCCGTAACCCTCTCAACTTTTTAGCACATGCTATGTGGGTGAAATGATGATACCATGCTAACTTTCAACCTTTTCAGAGTTCATTTGTAGTGCTTTTAAATTTCAGGGTCATTTAGCTCAAAAAAATCAGTAAATGCATGAAAAATAGCAAATGAAGTCAGAAAGGGTTGAAAATTGATGACTTGGCTTTAAATGGTGCATACTGAGTGCACAAAAATCTGGAGTTGAATTAAGTTAGAAAAAATGAAATGTCTTTGTAACAGATGAGTTTTCATCCGAAACCCTGATACTTCAAAAGAGATTGTCCATTTTGTACACGAACTGCATCCAGTTTTTGCCGTAACCCTCTCAACTTTTTAGCACATGCTATGTGGGTGAAATGATGATACCATGCTAACTTTCCACCTTTTCAGAGTTCATTTGTAGTGCTTTTAAATTTCATGGTCATTTAGCTAACAAAATCAGTAAATGCATGAAAAATAGCAAATGAAGTCAGAAAGGGTTGAAAATTGATGACCTGGCTTTGAATGGTGCATACTGAAAGCACAATAAGTTTGGAGTTGAAATAAGTTATAAAAAATGAAATGTCTTTGTAACAGATGAGTTTTCGTCCGAAACCGAGATACTTCGAAAGAGATTGTCCATTTTCTACACGAAGTGCATCAAATTTTTGCCGTAACCCTCTCAAATTTTTAGCACATGCTATGTGGTTGAAATGATGATACCATGCCAACTTTCAACCTTTTCAGGGTTCATTTGTAGTGCTTTTAAATGTCAGGGTCATTTAGCTCAAAAAAAATCAGTAAATGCATGAAAAATAGCAAATGAAGTCAGAAAGGGTTGAAAATTGATGACTTGGCTTTGAATGGTGCATACTGAGTGCACAAAAAGCTAGAGTTGAAATAAGTTATAAAAAATGAAATGCCTTTGTAACAGATGAGTTTTCGTCCGAAACCCTGATACTTCGAAAGAGATTGTCCATTTTGTACACGAACTGCATCCAGTTTTTGCTGTAATCCTCTCAACTTTTTAGCACATGCTATGTGGGTGAAATGATGATACCATGCCAACTTCAACCTTTTCAGAATTCATTTGTAGTGCTTTTCAATTTCAGGGTCATTTAGCTAAAAAAATCAGTAAATGCATGAAAAATAGCAAATGAAGTCAGAAAGGGTTGAAAATTGATGACCTGGATTTGAATGGTGCATAATGAACGCACAAAAAGTCTGTATTTGAAATAAGTTATAAAAAATGAAATGTCTTTGTAACAGATGAGTTTTCGTCCGAAACCGAGATACTTCGAAAGAGATTGTCCATTTTGTACACGAAGTGCATCCAATTTTTGCCGTAACCCTCTCAACTTTTAAGCACATGCTATGGGGGTGAAATGATGATACCATGCCAACTTTCAACCTTTTCAGAGTTCATTTGTAGTGCTTTTCAATTTCAGGGTCATTTAGCTCAAAAAAATCAGTAAATGCATGAAAAATAGCAAATGAAGTCAGAAAAGGTTGACAATTGATGACGTGGCTTTGAATGGTGCATAGTGGACGCACAAAAAGTCTGGAGTTGAAATAAGTTATAAAAAATGAAATGCCTTTTTAACGGATGAGTTTTCGTCCGAAACCATGATACTTCGAAAGAGATTGTCCATTTTGTACACGAAGTGCACCCAGTTTTTGCCGTAACCATCTCAACTCTTTAGCACATGCTATGTGGGTGAAATGATGATACCATGCCAACTTTCAACCTTTTCAGAGTTCATTTGTAATGCTTTTCAATTTCAGGGTCATTTAGCTCAAAAAAATCAGTAAATGCATGAAAAATAGCAAACGAAGTCAGAAAGGGTTGACAATTGATGATGTGGCTTTGAATTGTGCATACTGACGCACAAAAAGTCTGGAGTTGAAATAAGTTATAAAAAATGAAATGCCTTTTTAACGGATGAGTTTTCGTCCGAAACCCTGATACTTCGAAAGAGGTTGTCCATTTTGTACACGAACTGCATCCAGTTTTTCCTGTAACCATCTGAACTTTTTAGCACATGCTATGTGGGTGAAATGATGATACCATGCCAACTTTCAACCTTTTCAGAGTTCATTTGTAGTGCTTTTCAATTTCAGGGTCATTTAGCTCAAAAAAATCAGTAAATGCATGAAAAATAGCAAACGAAGTCAGAAAGGGTTGAAAATTAATGATGTGGCTTTGAATGGTGCATACTGAACACGCAAAATGACTAGAGTTGAAATAAGTGATAAAAAATGAAATGCCTTTGTAACAGATGAGTTTTTGTCCGAAACCCTGATACTTCGAAAGAGATTGTCCATTTTGTACACGAAGTGCATCCAGTTTTTGCCATAACCCTCTCAACTTTTTAGTACATGCTATGTGGGAAAAATTATGATACCATGCCAACTTTCAACCTTTTCAGAGTTCATTTGTAGTGCTTTTCAATTTCAGGGTCATTTAGCTAAAAAAATCAGTAAATGCATGAAAAATAGCAAATGAAGTCAGAAGGGGTTGAAAATTGATGACATGTATTTGAATGGTGCATACTAAACACACAAAAAGTCTGGAGTTGAAATAAGTTATAAAAAATGAAATGCCTTTGTAACAGATGAGTTTTCGTCCGAAAGCCTGATACTTCGAAAGAGATTGTCCATTTTGTACACGAACTGCGTCCAGTTTTTGCCGTAATCCTCTCAACTTTTTAGCACGTGCTATGTGGGTGAAATGATGATACCATGCCAACTTTCAACCTTTTAAGGATTCATTTGTAGTGCTTTTCAATTTCAGGGTCATTTAGCTAAAAAAATTAGTAAATGCATGAAAAATAGCAAATGAAGTCAGAAAGGGTTGTAAATTGATGACCAGGCTTTGAATGATGCATACTGAACGCACAAAAAGTCTGGAGTTGAAATAAGTTATAAAAATGAAATGTCTTTGTAACAGATGAGTTTTCGTCCGAAACCGAGATACTTCAATAGAGATTGTCCATTTTGTACGTGAAGTGCATCCAGTTTTTGCCGTAACCCTCTCAACTTTTTAGCACATGCTATGTGGGTGAAATGATGATACCATGCCAACTTTCAACCTTTTCAGGGTTCATTTGTAGTGCTTTTCAATTTCTGGGTCATTTAGCTCAAAAAAATCAGTAAATGCATGAAATATAGCAAATGAAGTCAGAAAGGGCTGACAATTGGTGACGTGGCTATGAATGGTGCATACTGAAC
>JAAAXO010000020.1:311018-329255 GCA_011799875.1 Thinopyrum elongatum
GAAAGAGGCATTGTCCATTTTGTCCACGAACTGCAATCCAGTTTTTGCTGTAGTGTAATCCTCTAAATTTTTCGCACATGCTATGTGGGTTGAAATGATGATACCAGCCAAACTTTGAACCTTTTCAGAAATCATTTATAGTGATTTTCAATTTCAGGGGTCCTTTAGCTAAAAAAATCAGTGTAAAGATGAAAATTAGCACGAAGTCAGAAAGGGTTGTAAATGCTGACATGGCTTTGAATGATGCATACTGAATGCACCAAAAAGTCTGGAGTTGAAATAAGTTATAAAAAATGAAATGTCTTTGTACAAAAAAGATGAGTTTTCGTCCGAAAAACCGAAGGATTACTTCATAGAGATTGTCCCTTGTACACGAAGTTGCATCAATTTGTTCCGTAACACCTCTATCACTTGTTTAGAACATGATTATGTGGGTGATGAAATTGAGGATACCATGCCGGACTTTCACCTTGTCAGGGTTCATTTGTAGTGCTTTTACATGTCTGGGTCATTTTGCTCAAAAAAAAAAATCAGTAAATGCATGAATATTAAACAAATGAAGTCAGAAAGGCTGGACAATGGGGACGGGCTATGAAATGGTGCAACTGAACGCACAGACAAGTCTGGAGTTTAAATAAGTTATAAAAAATGAACTGCCTTTGGAAAGATGAGTTTTGTCTGAAAACCCTCTGATTACTTCGAAAAGAGATTGTTTCATTTTGACACGAACGCATCAAGTTTTTGCCGGTCGTAAACCCTCTCAACTTTTAGCACATGCTAGTGGGGAAATGATGATACCTGCTAACTTTAAACCTTTCAGAGTTCATTTGTAGTGCTTTTAAATTTCAGGGTCATTTAGCTAAAAAAAATCAGTAATGCATGAAAAATGATGGCAAATGAAGTCATGAAAGGGTTGAAAAATTGATACTGGCTTGAATGGTGCATAAGTGAAGCACAAAACTCTGTGTTGAAATATTAGTAAAAAAATGAAATGCATTTGTACAGATGAGTTTTCGTCGAAACCCTGATACTTCGAAAGAGATTGTCCTTTTGTACACGAAGTGCATCATTTTGCCGTCAACCCCATCAACTTTTTAGCAATTGCTATGGCGCTTAAAATTATGATACCATGCCACTTTCAACCTTTTCAAGTCATTGTAGTGCTTTTCAAGTTCTCTGGTCACATTTAGCTCAAAAAAATCAGTAAATGCAGTGAAATAGCAAAATGAAGTCAGAAAGGGTTGAAATGATGTGACATGTTTTGACTGGTGAGCATACTAAACGACAAAAAATTCTGGAGTTGAATAAGTTATAAAAAAGGAAATGCCTTCTTAACCACATGAGTTTTCGTCCAAACCCTGAGTACATCAAAGAGATTGTCCATTTTTGTTAAACGACTGACATCCAGTTTTGCGTAATCCCTCTATACTTTTTTAGCACTGCTATGTGGTGAAATGATGAGTACCATGCCAACTTTGAACCTTTCGAAAATTCCATTTATAGTGCTTTCAATTGTTCAGTGGTACATTTAGCTAAAAAAATCAGTAAAAGTAATGCATGAAAATCTTAGCAAACGAACGAAGAAGGTTGTAAAATCTGAACCTGGCTTTGAATGTGCATACTGATTATATGCACAAAAAGTCTGGTAGTTGAAAAAGTTATAAAACTGAAATGGTCTTTGTAACAGATGAGTTTCGTCCGAAACCGAGATATTCAATAGAGATTGTCCATTTTTGTACACGAATTGCCATCCAATTTAGTGCCGTAATCCTCCTCAACTTTTTAGCGCAACAATGCTATGTGGGTGAAAATGAGGGATACCATGCCGCACTTCACCTTTCCAGGGTTATTTTGTAGTGCTTTTCAATTTCTGGTCAATTTTGCTCAAAAAAATCAGTAAAGGCATGAATATAACAATTGAAGTCAGAAAGGTGCTGACAATTGGTGACGTGGCTATGAATGGTGCATACTGAACAACAAAAAAGTCCTGGAGTTTAAATAGTTATAAAAAATGAAATGCCTTTGTAAAGACAGATGGATTTTTCGTCTGAAACCCCGTATATTGAAACGAGATTGTCCCTTTTGTACACACTGCATCCAGTTTTTTGGCCTGTAACCATCTCCAAACTTTTAGGCACATGTATGTGGGTGAAAGATGACCGATGCTAACTTTCACCAACCTTTTCAGAGTTCATTTGTAGTCTTTTAAATTTTCAGGGTCATTTAGCTAACAAAACAATCAGTAATGCATTGAAAAATAATCAAATGAAGTCAGAAAGGGTGAAAATTGAGGACCATGGCTTTTGAATGCTGCATTACTGGAACTCACAAAAATTGGTGTTTGAAATAAGTGATAAAAAATGAAATGCTTTGTACACGATGAGTTTTTTCGTCCGAAAACCCTGATACTTCGAAGAAGAAGATGGTCCATTTTGTACACGAAGTGCCATCCAGTTTTTGCCGAACCCTCCTCAAACTTTTAGCACTTGCTATGTGGGTAAAATTATGATACCATGCCAAATTTCAACCTTTTCAGATGGTTCATTTGTATGCTTTTCAAATGTTCAGGGTCATTGTAGCTCAAAACAAATCAGTAAATCGCATGAAAAATAGCAAATGAAGTCAGAAAAGGTGTTGAAAATTGATGACATGTATTTGAATTGTGTCATAATAAACGCACAAAATCTCTGGCGTTGACAATAGTGTTATAAAAAATTGAAATGCCCTTGTAACACAGGTTTTCGTCCGAACCCTTATACTTCATCGAAAGAGATTGTCCATTTTTGTACACGAACTCATCCAGTTTTTGTCCGTAATCTCTTACTTTTTTAGCACATGGCCTATGTGGGTGAAATGATGATACCATGCCTAACTTTGAGAACCATTTCAGAATTCATTTATAGTGCTTTTCATTTCTAGGGTCTTAGCTAAAAAAAATCATTAATGCTGAAATTAGCAAAGAAGTCAGAACAGGGTTGTAAATGGATGACCCTGTCTTTGAATGATTGCATTACTGAATGCACAAAAAGTCTGGAGTTTGAAATAAGTTATCAAAATGAAAGTATTGTACCTTTGTAACAGATGAGTTTTTCGTCGAAACGAGATACTTCAATAGAGATGTCCATTTTGTACACAAGTGCTTCCAAATTGTGCCGTAACCCCTCTCAAATTTTTAGCACATTCTATGTGGTGAAATGAAGTATACCATGCCTTTCAACTTTTCAGGCGGTTCATTTGTAGTGCTTTTTCACTTTCCTGGGTCATTTTGCCTCAAAAAAAACAGTAAATGCATGAAATATACATCAAATGATTCAGTCAGAAAGGGCTGAAATTGGTGGACGTGGCTATCGAAATGTGCATACTGAACGCACACAAAAGTTGGAGTTTAAATAAGTTATAAAAATGAAATGCCTTTGTAACGATGAGTTTCGTCAGAACCCTGATACACTTCGAAAGAGATTGTTCTATTTGTACACGAAATGTCATCCATTTTGCCGTAACCCTCTCAACTTTTTAGCACATGTGCTATGTGGGTGAAATGAATGATCCCATGTTAAACTTCACCTTTTCAGAGTTCATTTGTAGTGACTTTTAAAAAAAGTTCAGGGTAGCATTAAAAGGCTAAAAAAAATCAAATGCAGAAAATGCAAAAATAAGATTAGAAAGGCGTTGAAAATTGCTGACCACTGCCTCTGTGAATGTAAGCATACTGAATGACCAAAAATTCTGGAGTTGAAAATAAGTTACAAAAATGAATGTCTTTGTGTAACGAGATTGAGTTTTCGTCCGAAAACCTACTATATCATACTCTCAAAGAGATTTTCCATTTTTGTACACGAAGTGCACAGTTTTTGCGTAACGCATCTCAACTTTTTTTCGAACATGCTATTGGGGAATGAAATGATGATACCATGCCAATTTCACCTTTTCAGAGTTCATTTGTAGTGCTTTTTCATTTCAGGGTCATTTAGCTCAAACAAATTCAGTAAATGCATGAAAAATAGCTAATGAAGTCGAAAGGGATTGACAATTGATGACGTGGCGTTGAATGGTTGCATACTGGAACGACAAAAAGTCTGGAGTTTGAAACAATTAAAAAAATGAAATGTCTTGTAAAATGAGTTGTTCGTGCGAAACCCTGATACTTACAAAGAGATCTGTCCATTGTACAACGACTGCATCCCCAGTTTTTGCCCGATACACCTCTCAACTTTTAGCACGATTCTATGTGGGTGAAATGAGATACCATTCTCTTCCCACCTTTTTCAGAGTTCTTTGTAGTGACTTTTAAAATTCCATGGTCTCAATTAGCTAAAAAAATCAGTAAATGCATGAAAAATAGCAAATGAAAGTCAGAAAGGGTTGAAAATTATGACCTGCTTTGAATGGGGCATTATGAAATCACAATAAGTCTGGAGTTGAAATAGGCCTGACTCCCTAAATGGTAATTTTAAGATGATTTTTATGGTCGAACGAATTACGAGGAAAGGTTGTCCATTGAAGAGTGGCAATCAATTTCGTTCGTACTCTCAGGCGGGGGGTGTGTGAGCACATGCATGTGGGGAAGAATGGAGTATGAGACATTGCAATTCAATTCTCTATGTAGTGACTTTCAAATCACATTGACTCATTTAAAATAAATCTTTGTAAGATGATGCTAAAATAGAAACTTCAAAATGTCATAACAATGCCTCAAATTGGACCCAATTAGACACTTTGGTTGAGATCCATGACTCAACCTTTTCAATTCATGTATGTAATTTCATGTCATTAGTAAATAGTATGATGAAATGTGAACTAAGGGTGAATTGATGACTTGGCTTTGAATGGTGCATACTGAGTGCATAAAACAGCTGAGTTGAATTAAGTTATAAAAAATGAAATGCCGTTTGTACAGATGAGTTTTCGTCCGAAACCTGATACTTCGAAAGAGATTGTCTTTTTGTACCGAAATGCTCCGTTTTGCTGTCTTTTGTAATCTCGAACTTTTTAGCAACATGCTTGGTGGGTGAATGAAATAATGAACTCCATGCCAACTTTCAACCTTTTAGAATTCTTTGTTAGTGCTTTCCCAATTTTGGTCATTAGCTAAAAAAATCAGGTAAATGGGCGCCATGAAAAACTAGCAAATGAAGTCAGAAAGGGTTTGAAAATTTGATGGACCCGGATTTGAATGTCCATAATGAACGCAAAAAAGTCTGCTGGAGTTGAAATAAGTTATAAAAAATAAAGTCTTGGTAACAGATGAGTTTTCGTCTGAAACCCTGTGATACTTTCGAAAGAGATTGTCCATTTTGTACACGAAAGTGCATCCAGGTTTTTGCCGTAACCCTCTCAACTTTTTAGCACAGCTATGGGGTGATGAAATGATGATCCTGCCAACTTTCAACCTTTCTCAGATTCATTTGTAGTGCTTTTCCACTTTCAGGGTCATTTAGCTCAAAAAAATCAGTAATGCAATGAAAAATAGCAATGAGTCAGAAAAGGTTGAAATTGATGACGCTGCTTTGAATGTGCATAGTGGACCGCACAAAGTCTGGAGTTGAATAGTTATAAAAAATGAAACTGCCTTGTAACAGAGCTGAGTTTTCGTCCGAAACCAGATACTTCAGCGAAAAGAGATTTCCATTTGTACACGAAGTGCACATTTTTGCCGTAACCCTCCAATTGTTTAGCACATGCTATTGGGTGAATGATGAGTATCCACCAACTTTCAAACTTTTCAATATTTCATTTTGTGCTTTTCAATTTCAGGGTCTTTAGCTCAAAAAATCAGTAAATGCATAAAAATAGCAATGAATGTCAAGAAAGGTTGAAGTTTGACCATTGTGGTTCTTTGATGTGCATAATGGCACGCACAAAAAAGGTCTAGTTGCATAAGTTATAAAAAAATGAAATGCCTTTTGTAACGAGATGATTTTCGTCCCGAAAACCAACTATACTCGTAAAGAGATTGTCAATTGTTGTACGCCCAAGCTGCACAGTTGTATTACTCCTCTGTACACTCACTTTTTAGCACATGTCTATGGTTGCTGTGAAATGATGATACCATGCCAACTTTCAACCCTTTTCAGAGTTCATGTGTATGCTTTTCATTTCAAGGATCATTTACGCCCGAAAAAAATCAAGGTAAATGCATTGAAAAATGCAAAGAAGCAGAAAAGGGTTGAAATTGAGGGAAGTGGCTTGAATGGTGCATACTACACGCACAAAATGACTAGAGTTGAAATAAGTATAAAAAATGAAATCCTTCTAACGGATGATTTTCGTCACAAACCCTTGATACTTCGAAAGAGATTGTCCATTTGTACCGAACTGATCCAGTTTTCCTGCATAACCATCTCTACTTTTTAGCTACAATGCTATGTGGGACAATTATGATTACCATGCCACCTTTCAATAACCTTTTCAGAGTTCATTTGTAGTGCTTTTCAATTTCAGGTGTCATTTAGCTCAAAAAAAATCAGTAAATGCATGAAAAGATCTAAATGAAGTCAGAAGGGTTGAAACAATTGATGACATGTATTTGAAATGGTGCATACGTAACACACAAAATGTCTGGTAGTTGAAATAAGATTATAAAAATGAAATGCCTTTGGAACAGATGATTTTGTCCGAAAGCCTGATACTTCGAAAGAGATTGTCGATTTTGTACACGACTGCATCCAGTTTTTGCCGTACCACCTCTCACTTTCTTAGCACTGTGCTATGGGGTAAATTGATGATACCCATGCCAACTTTCAACCTTTCAGAGCATTCATTTGTAGTGCTTTTCATTTCATTCGGTCTTTACTCAAAAAAAATCTAGATAAACTGCATGAAAAATAGCAATGGGGAATCAGAAAGGGTTGATAAATTGATGACAATGTTTTGAATGCTCATACTAAGACGACCCACAAAGTTCTGGGTTTGAAATAAGTTATAAAAAATGAAAGTCTTTGTCACATAGGTTTTCGCCGAACCCGGGGGGGGAGATACTTCAATAGAGAATTGTCATTTTGTAACGCTATGCATTCAGTTTTTGCCGTAACCTCTACTTAATTTTAGCACATGCTATGTGGGTGAATGATGATACCCATGCCACCTTCTTCAACCTTTTCAGAATTCATTATGTGCTGTTTCATTTAGGGTCATTTAGCTAAAAAAAATCGTAAATGCATTAAAATGAGCAAATGACAGTCAGAAAGGGTTGTGACAATTGAGTGACGATGCTTGAATGTGCATACTGAATGCATCAAAAAAAGTCTGGAATGTTAATATAAGTTATCTAAAAATGGAAAGTGCCTTTGTAAGATGCAGTTGTTCGATCCAGAAAACGACGATCACTTGAAATGAGATTGTTCATTTTTGTTACACGAAGTGCACCATTGGTTGGCCGAACCTCTCAACTTTTTAGCACATTGACTATGTGGGTGGAAATGGGATGATACCATGCGACTTTCAAACCTTTCAGGAGTTTCATTTGTAGTGGCTTTTTCAATTCGGGTATATTGCTTCAAAAAAATAGTAAATAATGCGAAATAATACAAATGAACTCAGAAAGGGCTTGACATTGGTGACGCTGGGCTATAATGTGTGCATACATGGAACACAAAAGCTCTGAGTTGAATAGTTAAAAAAATGAATTGCTTCTTTTAACAGATGATTTTTCGTCTGAAAACCTATACTTCGAAAGAGTTGTCCATTTTGTACACCCGAACTGCAATCCAGTTTTGCCGTAACCCTCTACTTTTTAGGCACTGCTATGTGGTGAAATGATGAATACCATGCAACTTTCAAACCTTTTCTTATTTCCTGTGTGCACAGTCTTTTTAGTCTTAAATTTCAGTGGTCATTTAAGCTCAAAAAAAATCAGTATGAATGCTGAAAATAGCAAATGAAGTCAGAAAGGGGTGAAAATTGATGACCCACCTGGCTTTGAAGGTGCATACTGAACACAAAATAATAGTTTGGAGTTGTGAAATAAGTGTATAAAACATGAATGCTTTGTAACAGATGGAGTTTTCGTCCGAAACCGATGACTATCGAAAGAGATTGTCCCCATTTTTGTACACGACGTGCATAATTTTGCCGAACCCTCTCAACGTTTTTTTAGCACTCAGCTATGTGGTGTTTTTTGAAAAAATATGATACATGCCAACTTTAACCTTTTCAGTGGTTCATTTTAGTGCTTTTAATTTCATGGGTTCATTTGCTCAAAAAAACTACAGTAAATGCAATGAAAAATAGTCACACAATGAAGTCGAAAGGCCCGTTTGAAAATTGATGACTTAGATCTTTGAGGGAACTCGGTAGATCGCGCAAGCTGGTTACAATAAGTTACTAAATCAATATGCCTATTGAAACAGATGGTCTCGACCCTGTCTCGAAGAGATTGTCCTACGAATGCACATTTTTGGTAATTCCAATTTAGCACAATAGTGGAAGTCGTACCATGCCAACCTGTCACTTTCAGAACGTCGTAGTCTCCATTTGGGTCATAGCAGACTGTAAATGATGAAAATGCAGACAAGTGTTGAAATTGTGCTTGATTTGTGTGCTTGACGTACAGCTGATTTTGACAATAAACAACTTAACCGGTGAATTAAGCATGCCGTTTCGATAAAGATGAAGCCCTTGTGCGAAACGGATGTTATACTTACGAACACCCAATTGATCAGGTACTTCAGGATCACGCAAAGAATTACTCTCAATTCTGTACCACGAACTGTGCATCCAATTTTTGCCCGAACCTCTCACGTTTAGCACATGCTATGTGGTTGAATGATTGATACCATTTCCAACTTTGAAAACTCGTTTTCAGGAGTTCATTTAGTAGTGCTTTTCATTTCATTTAGGGTCCATTTAGCCTAAAAAAAATAACAGTAAATGCATGAAATATGCAAACGAATGGCCAGAAGGGTTGTACAATTGATACCGTGGCTTTGAATGAGTGCATAGGGAGCACCGCACAAAAGTCTGGGTTGAGTTGAAATAAGTTATAAAATGAAATGTCTCCTGTAACAGATGAGTTTTCGTCCGAAACGAGATACTTCAATGAGATTGTCCATTTTGTTTTTACGGGAAGTGTTCAAGTTTGTTGCCGTAAACCCCATCTCACTTTTTTAGCACATGATATGTGGGGTGAAATGATGAAAAATAGGATACATCATTTCAAACCTTTTCAGGGATCATTTGTAAGTGCTTTCAATGCTGGGTCATTTTGCTCAAAAAAATCAGTAAATGCATGAAAATATAACAATGAAGTCAGAAAGGGCTACAATTGGTGACCGTGGCTATGAATGTGCATAGGCAACTGACACACAAAAAGTCTGGAGTTTAAATAATTTATAAAAATGAGAATGCCTTTGTAAGATGAGTTTTCGTCCGACAACCCTGATACTTCGAAAGAGATTGTCCATTTGTACACGAACTGCATCCAGTTTTTGCGTAACCCTCAACTTTTTAGCACTGCTAATGTGGGTGAAAGTGAGACCATGCTACCTTCAACCTTTTCAGAGTTCATTGTACTGCTTTTAAACTTTCAGGGTCTTTAGCTAAAAAAAATCAGTAAATGCATGAAAATAGCCATGATGAATCAGAAAGGGTTTGAAAATTGAGAATTGCCTTTAATGGTGCATAATGAATGCACAAAAATCTGGAGTTGAATTAAGTTTTTACAAAAAATGAAATGTCTTTGTAACAATGAGTTTTACGTCCGAAACCCTGATACTTCGAAAAGAGATTCCAATTTTGTACACCGAAGCTGCAATCCAGTTTTTGCCCGTACTCTCAACTTTTTAGCACAATGCCTATGGTGTTGGGGTGAAATGATGAGTACATTGCCATAACTTTCACCTTTCAAGAGTTCATTTGTAATCTTTTCAATTCAGGGCATTTAGCTCAAAAAAAACAAGTAAAGCATGAAAATAGCAAATGAAGTCAGAAAGGTTGAAAATTGATGACCTGGCTTTGAATGGTGCATACTGAAAGCACAAAAGTCTGGAGTGAAATAAGTTATAAAAAATGAAATGTCTTTTAACAGATGAGTTTTCGTCCGAACCCTGATACTCGAAAGAGATTGTCCATTTTGTTACAGAAGTGCATCCAGTTTTGCCGTACCCTCTCAACTTTAGCACTGCATGTGTGTGATGTGAGTGAATGATGATACCATGCCAACTTTCAACCTTTTCAGAGGTTCATTTGTAGTGCTTTTAAATTTCGGGTATTAGCATAAAAAAAATCAGTAAATGCATGAAAATAGCAAATGAAGTCAGAAAGGGTTGAAAATTGATGACTGGCTTGAATGGTGCATAATGAATGCACAAAAGCTGGAGTTGAAATAAGTATAAAAAATGAAATGCTTTGTAACAGATGGTTTTCGTCCGAAACCTGATACTTCAAAGAGATTGTCCATTTTGTACACGAAGTGCATCCAGTTTTTGCCGTAACCCTCAACTTTTAGCACTGCTATGTGGGTGAAATGATGATACCATGCCAACTTTCAACCTTTTCAGAGTTCATTTGTAGTGCTTCAATTCAGGGTCATTAGCTCAAAAAAATCAGTAAATGCATGAAAAATAGCAAATGAAGTCAGAAAGGGTTGAAATTGATGCGTGCTTTGAATGGTGTACTGAACGCACCAAAAGTCTGGAGTTGAAATAAGTTTAAAAAAATGAAATGCCTTTGAACAGATGAGTTTTCGTCCGAAACCCTGATACTTCGAAAGAGATTGTCCATTTTGTACACGAAGTGCATCCATTTGCCGTAACCTCTCAATTTTAGCACTCTATGTGGGTGAAATGATGATACCATGCCAACTTTCAACCTTTTCAGAGTTCATTTGTAGTGCTTTCAATTTCAGGGTCATTTAGCTAAAAAAATCAGTAAATGCATGAAAAATAGCAAATGAAGTCAGAAAGGTTGAAAATTGATGACTGGCTTGAATGGTGCATACGGAACGCACAAAAAGTCTGGAGTTGAAATAAGTTATAAAAATGAAATGCCTTTGTAACAGATGAGTTTTCGTCCGAAACCCTGATACTTCGAAAGAGATTGTCCATTTTGTAACGAGTGCATCCAGTTTTGCCGTAACCTCTCAACTTTTTAGCACATGCTATGTGGGTGAAATGATGATACCATGCCAACTTTCAACCTTTTCAGAGTTCATTTGTAGTGCTTTCAATTTCAGGGTCATTTAGCTAAAAAAATCAGTAAATGCATGAAAATAGCAAATGAAGTCAGAAAGGGTGTGAAATGATGACTGGCTTTGAATGGTGCATACTGAATGCACAAAAGTCTGGAGTTGAAATAAGTTATAAAAAATGAAATGCCTTTGTAACAGATGAGTTTTCGTCCGAAACCCTGATATTCGAAAGAGATTGTCCATTTTGTACACGAAGTGCATCCAGTTTTTGCCGTAACCCTCTCAACTTTTTAGCACATGCTATGTGGGTGAAATGATGATACCATGCCAACTTTCAACCTTTTCAGAGTCATTTGTAGGCTTTTCAATTCAGGGTCTTTAGCTCAAAAATCAGTAAATGCTGAAAAATAGAAATGAAGTCAGAAAGGGTTAAATTGATGACTGGCTTTGAATGGTCATAACTGAACGCCACCAAAGTCTGGAGTTGAAATAAGTTATAAAAATGAAATGCCTTGTAACAGATGAGTTTTCGTCCGAAACCCTGATACTTCGAAAGAGATTGTCCTTTTGTACACGAAGTGCATCCAGTTTTTGCCGTAACCCTCTCAACTTTTAGCACATGCTATGTGGGTGAATGATGATACCATGCCAATTTCAACCTTTTCAGAGTTCATTTGTAGTGCTTTTCAATTTCAGGGTTATTAGCTCAAAAAAATCAAGTAATGCATGAAAAATAGCAAATGAAGTCAGAAAGGTTGAAAATTGATGACCTGGCTTTGAATGGTGCATACTGAACGCACAAAAAGTCTGGAGTTGAAATAAGTTATAAAAAATGAAATGCTTTGTAACAGATGAGTTTTCGTCCGAAACCCTGATACTTCGAAAGAGATTGTCCATTTTGTACACGAGTGCATCAGTTTTTGCCGTAACCCTCTCAACTTTTAGACACATGCTATGTGGGTGATGAATAATGATGATACCATCCAACTTTCAACCTTTTCAGAGTTCATTTGTAGTGCTTTTCAATTCAGGGTCATTTAGCTAAAAAAAATCAGTAAATGCATGAAAAATAGCAAATGAAGTCAGAAAGGGTTGAAAATTTGACTGGCTTGAATGGTGCATACGAAGCACAAAAAGTCTGGAGTTGAAATAAGTTATAAAAATGAAATGTCTTTGTAACAGATGAGTTTTCGTCCGAAACCGAGATACTTCAATAGAGATTGTCCATTTTGTACACGAAGTGCATCCAATTTGTGCCGTAACCCTCTCAACTTTTTAGCACATGCTATGTGGGTGAAATGAGGATACCATGCCGACTTTCAACCTTTTCAGGGTTCATTTGTAGTGCTTTTCAATTTCTGGGTCATTTTGCTCAAAAAAATCAGTAAATGCATGAAATATAACAAATGAAGTCAGAAAGGGCTGACAATTGGTGACGTGGCTATGAATGGTGCATACTGAACGCACAAAAAGTCTGGAGTTTAAATAAGTTATAAAAAATGAAATGCCTTTGTAACAGATGAGTTTTCGTCCGAAACCCTGATACTTCGAAAGAGATTGTTCATTTTGTACACGAACTGCATCCAATTTTTGCCGTAACCCTCTCAACTTTTTAGCACATGCTATGTGGGTGAAATGATGATACCATGCTAACTTTCAACCTTTTCAGAGTTCATTTGTAGTGCTTTTAAATTTCAGGGTCATTTAGCTAAAAAAATCAGTAAATGCATGAAAAATAGCAAATGAAATCAGAAAGGGTTGAAAATTGATGACCTGCCTTTGAATGGTGCATACTGAATGCACAAAAATTCTGGAGTTGAAATAAGTTATAAAAAATGAAATGTCTTTGTAACAGATGAGTTTTCGTCCGAAACCCTGATACTTCGAAAGAGATTTCCATTTTGTACACGAAGTGCAACCAGTTTTTGCCGTAACCATCTCAACTTTTTAGCACATGCTATGTGGGTGAAATGATGATACCATGCCAACTTTCAACCTTTTCAGAGTTCATTTGTAGTGCTTTTCAATTTCAGGGTCATTTAGCTCAAAAAATTCAGTAAATGCATGAAAAATAGCTAATGAAGTCAGAAAGGGTTGACAATTGATGACGTGGCTTTGAATGGTGCATACTGGACGATCAAAAAGTCTGGAGTTGAAACAAGTTAGAAAAAATGAAATGTCTTTGTAACAGATGAGTTTTCGTCCGAAACCCTGATACTTCAAAAGAGATTGTCCATTTTGTACACGAACTGCATCCAGTTTTTGCCGTAACCCTCTCAACTTTTTAGCACATTCTATGTGGGTGAAATGATGATACCATGCTAACTTTCCACCTTTTCAGAGTTCATTTGTAGTGCTTTTAAATTCCATGGTCATTTAGCTAAAAAAATCAGTAAATGCATGAAAAATAGCAAATGAAGTCAGAAAGGGTTGAAAATTGATGACCTGGCTTTGAATGGTGCATACTGAAAGCACAATAAGTCTGGAGTTGAAATAGGTTATAAAAAATGAAATGTCTTTGTAACAGATGAGTTTTCGTCCGAAACCGAGATACTTCGAAAGAGATTGTCCATTTTGTACACGAAGTGCATCAAATTTTTGCCGTAACCCTCTCAACTTTTTAGCACATGCTATGTGGGTGAAATGATGATACCATGCCAACTTTCAACCTTCTCAGGGCTCATTTGTAGTGCTTTTCAATGTCAGGGTCATTTAGCTCAAAAAAATCAGTAAATGCATGAAAAATAGCAAATGAAGTCAGAAAGGGTTGAAAATTGATGACTTGGCTTTGAATGGTGCATACTGAGTGCATAAAAAGCTGGAGTTGAATTAAGTTATAAAAAATGAAATGCCGTTGTAACAGATGAGTTTTCGTCCGAAACCCTGATACTTCGAAAGAGATTGTCCATTTTGTACACGAACTGCATCCAGTTTTTGCTGTAATCCTCTGAACTTTTTAGCACATGCTATGTGGGTGAAATAATGATGCCATGCCAACTTTCAACCTTTTCAGAATTCATTTGTAGTGCTTTCCAATTTCAGGGTCATTTAACTAAAAAAATCAGTAAATGCATGAAAAATAGCAAATGAAGTCAGAAAGGGTTGAAAATTGATGACCTGGATTTGAATGGTCCATAATGAACGCACAAAAAGTCTGGAGTTGAAATAAGTTATAAAAAATGAAATGTCTTTGTAACAGATGAGTTTTCGTCTGAAACCCTGATACTTCGAAAGAGATTGTCCATTTTGTACACGAAGTGCATCCAGTTTTTGCCGTAACCCTCTCAACTTTTTAGCACATGCTATGGGGGTGAAATGATGATACCATGCCAACTTTCAACCTTTTCAGAATTCATTTGTAGTGCTTTTCAATTTCAGGGTCATTTAGCTCAAAAAAATCAGTAAATGCATGAAAAATAGCAAATGAAGTCAGAAAGGGTTGAAAATTGATGACCTGGCTTTGAATGGTGCATACTGAAAGCACACTAAGTCTGGAGTTGAAGTAAGTTATAAAAAATGAAATGTCTTTGTAACAGATGAGTTTTCGTCCGAAACCGAGATACTTCGAAAGAGATTGTCCATTTTGTACACGAAGTGCATCAAATTTTTGCCGTAACCCTCTCAACTTTTTAGCACATGCTATGTGGGTGAAATGATGATACCATGCCAACTTTCAACCTTTTCAAAATTCATTTTTAGTGCTTTTCAATTTCAGGGTCATTTAGCTAAAAAAATCAGTAAATGAATTAAGAAAGGGTTGAAAATTGATGACCTGGGTTTGAATGGTGCATAAGGAACGCACAAAAAGTCTGGAGTTGAAATAAGTTATAAAAAATGAAATGTCTTTGTAACAGAAGAATTTTCGTCCGAAACCGAGATACTTCGAAAGAGATTGTCCATTTTGTACACGAAGTGCATCCAGTTTTACCGTAACCCTCTTAACTTTTTAGCACATGCTATGGGGGTGAAATGATGATACCATGCCAACTTTCAACCTTTTCAGAGTTCATTTGTAGTGCTTTTCAATTTCAAGATCATTTAGCTCAAAAAAATCAGTAAATGCATGAAAAATAGCAAATGAAGTCAGAAAAAGTTGACAATTGATGACGTGGCTTTGAATGGTGCATACTAGACGCACAAAAAGTCTGGAGTTGAAATAAGTTATAAAAAATGAAATGCCTTTTTAACGGATGAGTTTTCGTCTGAAACCCTTATACTTCGAAAGAGATTGTCCATTTTGTACACGAACTGCATCCAGTTTTTCCTGTAACCATCTCTACTTTTTAGCACATGCTATGTGGGTGAAATGATGATACCATGCCAACTTTCAACCTTTTCAGAGTTCATTTTGTAGTGCTTTTCAATTTCAGGTTCATTTAGCTCAAAAAAATCAGTAAATGCATGAAAAAGAGCAAATGAAGTCAGAAAGGGTTGAAAATTGATGACATGGCTTTGAATGGTGCATGCTGAACACACAAAATGTCTGGTGTTGAAATAAGTGATAAAAAATGAAATGCCTTTGTAACAGATGAGTTTTCGTCCGAAACCCTGATACTTCGAAAGAGATTGTCCATTTTGTACACGAAGTGCATCCAGTTTTTGCCGTAACCCTCTCAACTTTTTAGCACTTGCTATGTGGGTAAAATTATGATACCATGCCAACTTTCAACCTTTTCAGAGTTCATTTGTAGTGCTTTTCAATTTCAGGGTCATTTAGCTCAAAAAAATCAGTAAATGCATGAAAAATAGCAAATGAAGTCAGAAAGGGTTGAAAATTGATGACATGTATTTGAATGGTGCATACTAAACGCACAAAAATTCTGGAGTTGAAATAAGTTATAAAAAATGAAATGCCTTTGTAACACATGAGTTTTCGTCCGAAACCCTGATACTTCGAAAGAGATTGTCCATTTTGTACACGAACTGCATCCAGTTTTTGCCGTAATCCTCTCTACTTTTTAGCACATGCTATGTGGGTGAAATGATGATACCATGCCAACTTTGAACCTTTTCAGAATTCATTTATAGTGCTTTTCAATTTCAGGGTCATTTAGCTAAAAAAATCAGTAAATGCATGAAAATTAGCAAATGAAGTCAGAAAGGGTTGTAAATTGATGACCTGGCTTTGAATGATGCATACTGAATGCACAAAAAGTCTGGAGTTGAAATAAGTTATAAAAATGAAATGTCTTTGTAACAGATGAGTTTTCGTCCGAAACCGAGATACTTCAATAGAGATTGTCCATTTTGTACACGAAGTGCATCCAATTTGTGCCGTAACCCTCTCAACTTTTTAGCACATGCTATGTGGGTGAAATGAGGATACCATGCCGACTTTCAACCTTTTCAGGGTTCATTTGTAGTGCTTTTCAATTTCTGGGTCATTTTGCTCAAAAAAATCAGTAAATGCATGAAATATAACAAATGAAGTCAGAAAGGGCTGACAATTGGTGACGTGGCTATGAATGGTGCATACTGAACGCACAAAAAGTCTGGAGTTGAAATAAGTTATAAAAAATGAAATGCCTTTTTAACGGATGAGTTTTCGTCTGAAACCCTTATACTTCGAAAGAGATTGTCCATTTTGTACACGAACTGCATCCAGTTTTTCCTGTAACCATCTCTACTTTTTAGCACATGCTATGTGGGTGAAATGATGATACCATGCCAACTTTCAACCTTTTCAGAGTTCATTTTGTAGTGCTTTTCAATTTCAGGGTCATTTAGCTCAAAAAAATCAGTAAATGCATGAAAAATAGCAAATGAAGTCAGAAAGGGTTGAAAATTGATGACATGGCTTTGAATGGTGCATGCTGAACACACAAAATGTCTGGTGTTGAAATAAGTGATAAAAAATGAAATGCCTTTGTAACAGATGAGTTTTCGTCCGAAACCCTGATACTTCGAAAGAGATTGTCCATTTTGTACACGAAGTGCATCCAGTTTTTGCCGTAACCCTCTCAACGTTTTAGCACTTGCTATGTGGGTAAAATTATGATACCATGCCAACTTTCAACCTTTTCAGTGTTCATTTGTAGTGCTTTTCAATTTCAGGGTCATTTAGCTCAAAAAAATCAGTAAATGCATGAAAAATAGCAAATGAAGTCAGAAAGGGTTGAAAATTGATGACATGTATTTGAATGGTGTATACTAAACGCACAAAAATTCTGGAGTTGAAATAAGTTATAAAAAATGAAATGCCTTTGTAACACATGAGTTTTCGTCCGAAACCCTGATACATCGAAAGAGATTGTCCATTTTGTACACGAACTGCATCCAGTTTTTGCCGTAATCCTCTCTACTTTTTAGCACATGCTATGTGGGTGAAATGATGATACCATGCCAACTTTGAACCTTTTCAGAATTCATTTATAGTGCTTTTCAATTTCAGGGTCATTTAGCTAAAAAAATCAGTAAATGCATGAAAATTAGCAAACGAAGTCAGAAAGGGTTGTAAATTGATGACCTGGCTTTGAATGATGCATACTGGATGCACAAAAAGTCTGGAGTTGAAATAAGTTATAAAAATGAAATGTCTTTGTAACAGATGAGTTTTCGTCCGAAACCGAGATACTTCAATAGAGATTGTCCATTTTGTACACGAAGTGCTTCCAATTTGTGCCGTAACCCTCTCAACTTTTTAGCACATGCTATGTGGGTGAAATGAGGATACCATGCCGACTTTCAACCTTTTCAGGGTTCATTTGTAGTGCTTTTCAATTTCTGGGTCATTTTGCTCAAAAAAATCAGTAAATGCATGAAATATAACAAATGAAGTCAGAAAGGGCTGACAATTGGTGACGTGGCTATGAATGGTGCATACTGAACGCACAAAAAGTCTGGAGTTTAAATAAGTTATAAAAAATGAAATGCCTTTGTAACAGATGAGTTTTCGTCCGAAACCCTGATACTTCGAAAGAGATTGTTCATTTTGTACACGAACTGCATCCAGTTTTTGCCGTAACCCTCTCAACTTTTTAGCACATGCTATGTGGGTGAAATGATGATACCATGCTAACTTTCAACCTTTTCAGAGTTCATTTGTAGTGCTTTTAAACTTCAGGGTCATTTAGCTAAAAAAATCAGTAAATGCATGAAAAATAGCAAATGAA
>JAAAXO010000020.1:345334-368978 GCA_011799875.1 Thinopyrum elongatum
GAGACTTCATTGTAGTTGTTTTCAATTTCAGGGTCACATTTACCTCAAAAAAACAGTACATGCATGAAAAATAGCAAATGAAGTCAGGAAAGGGTTGGGACAATTGATGAGTGGCATGAATGGTGCCCATACGAAGAACACCCACAGTGGTTAGACACAGCTAATCCATTTGATTAATGCAAGTCAGATGATTATCAGGCATGAATCATCTTAACATCATATTCATTTCAAAACTCCTAACCTCAAATTAAATTTTAAATGAAATTGGAAAATAAAAGGTTGTCCAACATAGAAAAACTAAAATGTTCATGAAAATAGCAAATAATCAGAGCAATTCTAAAATTTGAAACCACCATCATTGCGTTGGTAAGTGGACTAAAACAATCTGCGAAACAGGATAAAAACATATCTAATAAAACCATTTATTAAATCTAACTTAAGAATGATATGAGTGTTGCCCAAAACTAATTTTTAGGTGTGAGGGAATAAACTGGTATGTATGGAAGGTCTACCTCTTTTACAAAATCGTTTGGGGGCCTAAACTATTACTAACATAGATATATGAATTAGAAAAAGAAAAAGAAAGAAAGCAAAAGAAAAAAATAAAAAGGCCCCATCTCCAGGGACTAGGCCCGCCACTGCAGGCGGCCCACCCCCCATCCTCTATGCCCCTCACCCCGCAAACCCTACCCCCATCCCATTTCCCCCCCCCTCGTCTCTCCTCACGGGTCCCTGCCGACGCGCCGCCTTAGGCCCCGGCGACGCCCCGGCTCCGTCACCACCTTGCTCCCTCCCCCGACCTCGCTGCATCGCCCCCTCGACCGTGACGCTCCGGCGCCGGCCTGCACCCATAGCTCCCTGGCGCCCGTGTCGCCCGACGCCCCCGACCCGGCGACGCCCCGCCGCACGCCGCGTCTGCCTCGTCTCCCTCTCCGCCTCCACGCGATCCGCCCGACTCGCTCCGCCTACGTGCGCTCCCCGCCGCCGCTCTGGTCGACCCCCCCCCCCTTGCGCATGTGTAACACCCCGTGGTGCCTACAGTAATCACCGTTGGATTATGCAATGGTCATCATGTTTAACAGTGCATGATCATTTTCTGCATCAGTAATGCATTTCAACCCCTAAGTCAAACTTCAAATTAAATTAAAAGTGGAAAAAAAAGTTCTTCAATCATAAACTAAAATGTCAGAAACCTAACAACGTTCCAGAGGCACTTCTAAAATTGAAACAACCTTAGGCATTGGAAAGTGATTTCCCCCAATTATCCTCGAACGTGGATAAAAAAAATATTTAAAACATTTTTAATCTAAATTAAATATGAAAATTATGTTTTGACCAAACGAGTTTTGGTGTTGGATATAGTTGCCTGAGTTGATGAGCTAGGTCACGAATGTTGTAAAAGTAATTTGGAGGCCTAAACTATTTACTAAACGAGACATAATGAATAATAAAAAACAAATACATAATAAAAATTAGAGAAAGGACCCCCCTCTTTTCCCACCGGGCCTCACCCCGCCGGCCCAGTGGCCCCACCACAGGCCGGGCCCAACCCCGTTCCTCCTTCTCCCATCCACTCCAGAAAACCTAACCCGTCACCCACACTCCCCCTTGCCCACTTCCCCGATCTGGATGGGGGCTAGACCCCGTCGCGCTCGCATCGCGGCAGCCGCCCTCTCGGCTCCTCGCGCCTTCCTCTCCCTCGGCGCCTGCCTGGAAGCCCGGCCTCGATCGTCGCCGGCCCGAGCCATCGCCGTCGTCGCCACCAACCACATCCGCCGGACCACCCTAGGCAGGACCTCCATACCGTCGTCGACCCGCGCGTCGCTCACGTGTCCTACCCAACGCCCCGCTGCCTAAGACCATACGGCCCCGCCGTGAGCTCCGACCTCTCTCCTCTTCTCGACCCTGGTCCCGCTCGCCCATGACGGTCGTCCGCGCTAGGGCCAGCCCCGAACGGCAGCTCTCTATGCTCCCGTTCCCCTCGCAGCGCAACGCGTTCACCGTGCTGCACGCACGCCTCGACCGACGCCATGCACCTCGCGCTGTGGCTCAGCAGCGTCCTGCCTCGCTCGGGGACGCGCTCGTCGCGCCCGCGACCTTCCTGTGGCGCGCCTGGAGTTCTTGCTCCCTGAGACTTGCTCCACTCCCTTGCACCCTGGCCGCACCCACCTGCGCAGCCAAGCGTGCCCGCTCTCGCCGACCGCAACCGAAGCTCGACACGCTGGCGAACGTTGGCCACGCGTGAGTCACCGCAGCCGCGCGTGACTCGCCCGCGACCGGCCCGGCTCGCTCGCGGGCCGCGCGGTTCTGATGAGCCCACGCCCGGCCTCGCCCTGTCGATCGCCCGCGCCGACCACGATGTGCGAGACGCCGCCCTTCCTCCGCCCCGCGGCAAGGCGGCCTGTGGCCACCGGTGCCCCGTAGCTCCCCGCGCCGCGGTGCATGATTCCGCGTCGCGGCCATCGGGCCTCGGGCGAGGATCGCCTCGCCTATAGTGGCTCGGGTGCGAGCACCCGCACATGTTACACACGTTCAGCCAGTTCCGAAATGCTATGGCCTAGGGCAATGCAATATGGGCCCCCGCCAGAAACGTTTTAAAGTAAATGAAAACTAAAATGTAATAATTAAAAATAATTAAAATAATTAATTTAATTAATTAAGTCTAATTAATTAGTTGTTTAATACAGCAGTAATTAATAACTTAACCCTAATGACTGTGACACAGCATGAGTCATGTGGATGTCATTCAGTACTATCTGGATATTTCAGAAAATTTTAAATAATAAAATAATTCAGAAATTAAAAAAGCGTTAGAAAATCCATGATAAAATAAACGTAACTCGTGAAAATACTTCTACGATGAAGTGTTCAGACGACGAGACGAATCCGAATACGGATCCGTTCGTCCGCCACATGTCTCTAACTATCAAAACAGCAACGTTCCATACGGTCATATGTCTAACAAATGTCCGGACACCGGGAAAAACATTCCGGATGGAGCCCTCCTCCTCAGTGAAGTGCAACCGTAAGTTAGGACACACCCGGCAAGGCGTATTGTCAGTATAATTTGTGTAGACACTTGCTTGCTTAAGTATTTATATGTTTCCTCCCCGCTCTCTATCGATAGGCCCCGGTGCGACAGACGCTCCGGTGATTGGTCCAGTATTGACGACTCGCCCTTGCGCGAGCAACCAGGAAAGACCCTTTTTTTTTTTTTTCTGATATCCCGATTATCGCCCATTCTAATTCCATGCTTGCATTAGAATTGCGGATGCTGCGGAATGCTCGACTATCTGATGCATTCGCCTGCTTCATTGTAACCTGCTGTTGTATTACCTAACATTATCCTAAACTGTTTTAGTTCGGCTGGGTGAGACATCAGGACCCCACTTATATCCCGACTGCCGCGCTGGATCGTCAGAAGACCCGATCAAGGGATTGACGGACTAGGCCCCGGACACGCACATAACCCCCCCTTAGTTGAACGACACTGCAGCGTTACTATCGAGTTCGAGGGTGAAAACATATGTAGCACTTTGATGTTAACTCTGTAGAGTAGTTATTCGGTGCGTGGTCATCGAGGGGGGATTCCTCCTCACGCTTCCGATAACGACGCTTTGGGGTCGGTTACAACCACCTCAAGTGGGACACAGTGGGGTGATGGCTCCCTAGTTCACCTTGACGGATCCATCGAGTGGAATTCAATGAGGAGTGAACTCGGATTCCCGATGTTATGGACACAACGGAATACTTGGGAACTTACAATGTTCCTGAAAGGCGGGTCGACCCGAGGGAGTACCGATGGGTGATGTGAAGGCGGGTTGCCGTGTGGGCCGAGTGGTGAGACGAGGCGCGGCCGGGCTATTCGGTTAACACTGACGCAAGTCTACGAACGGGGCGGACGGGGTCACATCTTTCGTGAGTCTCTGCTCGTACCGCAAAGCCCCAGTCCTAGGCAATTTGGAATTTGATCGAGCAGGCCCTCTGGCCTGATAGCAATACCATCAGTGGGGACATAGTATGGGCGTTCTGCACGTAGCTCCGCCGCAGCTCTGTAAGAGTTCCAGTTCAGGCCATGGCGGCACGGTCGGATCGTGTCGGGACACCAGAGGCGATGCTGGATCCACACCCTGTGCGCAACGACAGGAGGGCGAGAGGCGATGGCCAAGACCCCTTGACGCTTAGGATGTACGACGGCGGGGACCTCTCTGCTGAGCCGTAGTAGGGTTGCCCCCGATGTGCCGTTTGGCCGCGGCCGGGCATGACCCAGGGAAGTGTGTGGAGAAGTTAATCGAGCGTGTTGGGAAGTTGGTGCCCCCTGCAGGGAAGAAACATTGATCGATAGCCGGTCCACGTAAAGGACCTCGAGTTGTATCCTGATTGAACAAGTTAGAACTGGATACCGTGATTTGAAGACCTGTATGTAGGGCTCTGGGATGCTTCTCGCAGGGAGTCGAGAAGGGATTCAGGACGAGGTTTGATGACTTTATGGTTCGGGGGATTGCTTTCTCGCGGGAGTCGAGAGAAGGATCTTCTGGGTGAGGGTGTATTATCACTGCACCATATTGTATTGTCTACTCTCTCCTATTGCTGCAAGACCGCTGAAGATGCTAGTCTCGATAGGAATAGGCCTTCTCTTATCTGGCATTTCTGCAGCCCAGTCCCTATACAGCTCCCCTTGATAATGTTGATATGTAGTGTAGATCCTTGCTGGTGAGTACTTTGAAGTACTCACGGTTGCTTTAGGTTCTTTTTCTCCCCATATCGTTTGACGTGACAGAGGACGGAGCCCCCTGAGACAGATGCCCCGACGATCGTACTACTACTACCAAAGGATGGATACTAATAAGAGGACTGCGGACCAGGAGTCGGATCAGAGGGTCCCAGCAGGAGGCCTTCGCTCGATCGTAGTGTTTTATTTTGCCCGACTTTCTAAAGGCCTTTCGGTTTTATTTCATATCTGTACTGCGATATCTATGCTTCCGATGACGCTGTTCCGGAAGCGTTTAGTATTCGAGGCCTCGAGGACCCTGGCTTGTAATATAAAGCTTGTTGACTTATTTATGTTTTAGAGTTGTGTGGTGATATTTCCCGTGAGTCCCTTAGGCTTGAGCGTGTGAATTTGCGTGTATGATTTAGTGCACGATCGGGGGGGGCCCGTAGGGGCGTAACAAGTTGGTAGTCAGAGTCGACTGACTGTAGGGAAACCCCCTTTCCCAACTCCTTGCCGAAGTGAGTCTCAACCGGAAAACTGTTATACACTGGTTGGTGGCTTACGGGCCCACGTCGCCAATGGAGGTATTAGTCTTTTATTCCTCATCTTTACTCTGAATGGACTCTCTTCCTTCGGGTTAATAAAGTTTACTAACGGACCGGACACTTCGGGGATCTGCGGAATTCTCGTCCACCCGAAGAGTGAATATCTGTGCCGATTTCCCTGACATATGATCTGATTAGTCTCCCCCCCCCCCCTCCCGGATAATCATTTTCCTTTCCATTGTTTGTTAACCTTTTTCTGAGACGGTATATTCTCCTTGTATTTGACAATTCAGGGAGTTTCCTTTGTTTCAGCTGGATCGTTTCGTTTCCACCCACACCTGCGACGATCCCTGAAGGATAGGCTGTATGACCTAATGCAAGCGAGGTACAATGAGTGCTTATGGTCTCGTCAGTTGCGCACCACATGAAGAGATTATCCAGTCGATCTAGAACTAGCTGCTGTGATCTCTGCAGGCGTTGTGGCGACATTACTTCTCGGTATCGTTGGAAGATCTAACACGGATCATAAAAAGTTGAGACTTGTTCACTCCCACCAATCTCTAAACCATCGTCAGCAAAGATGGATGGAGGCCTGCGGACTATGATTTGGGGTATTTTTATACCCCTGGGCCCCCCCCCCCCCAAAAGGGGGGGGACTAACGTAATGGGGGACTGATGCATTGAGCCGTAAAATCTTACTGCTTGAATGGAGGTTCAGACCACAAGCACCACTTCGGTATGAAGAGCTTCGAAGCTAAATCTCGAGTGTTCCCCAGGATACCTAAACCTTGGTGTAGACAAGACCTGAGAAAGCTGGTAAGAATGCGCAAGCTAAAGATGTGAATTGATCTAATGAAGAAAGACCTTCACTGTAAAGTACAGGGATTTCTCGCTGTCTGAAGGTGACATGGATTTCAGAAGACCGCATTGTCGTACCTCGCTTCGAGGATAGCTGATAAAGTCTGAAGAAAGCACATGATACCCCAAAACTGTCATTAATCCGGGTAGACTAAGATGTATCGTGATCTCCGTCAAAGGTACTGGTGGTTAGAATGAAAGGAACATTGCTCGTTAGTTGATGGAATGTGATGTGTGTGACGCGTAAAGCAGACACATAGAAGCCTGCGGAAGTCTGCAACCGTTACCTTTCCTTATGGAAATGGACAAGGTTCAGATGGAGTTCTTTTGTTACAGGGACTTCCCAGGTCACAGAAGGGTCCGACGACTATCTTGCGTCGTGACCCAACTCCCAAAGTTGCCACACTTCATGCTGTCAAGGAGACGATCACTGCTAGTCAGTTAGCAGAATCGATATATCTCCAGAATTGTTTCACTCCACGGTTATTCGAAAGAGACAGTTAGACCGTGGCTAGCATATTACGGTCATTTCTGGAAGTTTTCAAAAGGTATGGGAAACTAATATTACCTGGGTTCAGCCTTCTCATCCTTCAGTCCCAGGCCACGTCGAGCGAGTAACAGTGCTTGAAGAATGCTACGCGCTTGTGTTGTTTCTTTCGGCAAGAAGGGAAGAATCTCTTTCCATATAGCAGAGTTCTCTTATAACAACAGCTATCAAGCTAGTCTGAAACATGGCCCCTTTGAAGTTCTCTCATGGACGTGATGTCGGACACCCTCTGAATGGTCAGAAACTGGGGAAGACCAGGCTCGTGGGGTCCAGATCTTATTCAACACGCGAAGAAAATCAAGTCGTATCATCCGTTGAAAAAAGGCAGCTCAGGACCACCAGAGAGCAAACTATGATCGCAAACGATGGGGTTTGATTACAAACCTGGGATCAGCCTTACTTCGTGTCACACTATGAGGGCACTCACCGTTTTTGAATTAGGCAAGCCTAGTGCTCACGCTACATTGGTCCCTTCCGCATTATGCAAGACCGTGTCAGGTGGCATAAATGGATTGCCGCGCATTTCTCATGTCCACGACTATCCATGTGTCGCAAACTCCGTAAATGCTTCAAGGGAAGCTCGCACCGAGAGTGGAACGAGATGCTCGAATTGCAGGATGATCATCTTATAAGGAGGCATCATGACCGCATTCTCGATGAACGCCGGAACGTCGACCCGTAAGTAAGGTTACCAAGTTCCTCAAAGTGCGTGGTCAAATCATACTGAAGATTGAGCAACTTGGGAACGCGAGGATAATCTTGTGCGGGAAACCCCGAACTTTTTCTTCTAAGTTAATTCTCGGGACGAGAATTCTTGTTCGTAGGAGGGATTTGTAACACCCCAGTGGGTACCTAAGTAATCACGTTTTGATTATGCACGTCATCATGTTAAAGTGCATGATCATTTTCTGCATTCAAATGCATTCAACCCTAAGTCAAACTTCATTAAATTAAAGTGGAAAATAAAAGTTAGGAAAAGCAAAACTAAAATGTCGATAAAGAAACAAACGTTCAGAGGCAGTTCTAAAATTAAACCAACCGTATTGGAATGGATAAGTGA
This sequence comes from Thinopyrum elongatum, assembly GCA_011799875.1. Taxonomy (NCBI): domain Eukaryota; kingdom Viridiplantae; phylum Streptophyta; class Magnoliopsida; order Poales; family Poaceae; genus Thinopyrum; species Thinopyrum elongatum. Next base: position 353,059 of record JAAAXO010000020.1, read on the forward strand.
CTCAATCATCTCGAACAGTGGATAAATAATATTAATAACCCATTATTAATATCTAAATTAAATATGAAATTAGGTTTGACCAAACTAGTTTTGGGTTAGGATATATTGGCCTGTATTTTATGAGCTAGCGTCAATAATTTTGTAAAGTAATTTCGGAGGCCTAAACGATTTAAATAAAACGGAGACATAGAATAAAAAAAAAATAATAAAAATTAGAGAAGGACCCCCCTCCTTTCCCCACCGGGGCCCAACCCCCCCCGCCGGCCCAGTGGCCACCCCCATAGCCGGCCCACCCCATTCCTCCCTATCCCACCCCCCCACTCCAGAAAACTAACCCATCACCCACTCCCCCTTGCTCCACCTCCCCAGATCTGGACGGGGGATGCGGACCCCGTCAACGCTCGCTATTCGCCGGCGCCCCCCTCTCGGGTCCTCCGCGCCTTCTCTCCCTAGCGCGGAACCGCTGACGCCTCGGCCTGACTCGTCGCCGGCGACGCCATCGCCGTAGTAGCCACCACACATCGCCGGACCACCTCGGCGAAACGCCATCCCGTCGCTCGACCACGCGCCGTCAGTCCACGTCTCCTCCCACGCCCGTGCCTAAGACCCTACGGCCCGCGTGAGCTCCGACCTCTCCTCCTCTCGACCACTGTTCCTCGTAGCCATCGACGCGTCGTCCGCGCCTGGGCCAGCCCCGCCCGGCGCTCCTCTCTGAGCAGCTTCCCCTCGATAGAGCAACGGGTCACCGTGCTTGGCAGCAAGCCTCGACCGCGCCCTGCCCCGAGCTGTGCTCCGCCGCGGCCTGCTCGCTCGGGGCCGCGCTCGTCGCGCCCGCGAACTGCCTGTGGCAGGCCTGGAGTTCTGTCCCTGCGATCTGCTCCACTCCCTCTGCCTGGCCGACCACTGACGCCCAGCACGCGTGCCCGCTCTCGCCAGCCGACAAAAAGCAGCTCGACCCGTGAGCACGTTGGCGCCCGTGCGTCCCGCAGCCGCGCGCTGGACGCGCCCGCGCCTACGCCGGCCGGCTCGCCGGACGCGCGTTTGCTGCGCCCCGCCCGGCCTCGCCCTGTCCGACGCCGCGAAGCCCACTCGCTGTGCGAAGCCGCCGCCCCTCTCCGCCCCGCGGCAGGGTGCCTTGTGGCCGCCGGGGCCCCGTAGCTCCGCGCCCGGCGCTGCCGCCGTCGCCGGCATCTTAGGCCTCGGGCGCTCGTCCTCGCCTATCGTGGCCTCGGGTGCGAGCACCCGCACCTGTACGCCCGTTCGCCGAACCGCTATGGCTAGGGCCAATGACATAGGCGTGCCCGCCCCAGAAAAGTTTTAACAGTAAATGAAAATAAAAGTAAATAATAAAAAGAATTTAAAATTAATTAATTAATTAATCAGTCTAAGTAATTAGTTAGTTTAATTAAGCAAGTAATTAATTAACTTAACCCTATGATGCCTGACCTCAGCATGATGTCATGCTGGTCATCAGTTTATATCTGGAGAATTCGAAAATTAATAAAAAAATAAAATCCAAGAAATTAATAAAGCTTTAGAAAAATCAATAAAAATAAACCGTAACTCCGATGGAAACTACTTTACATGAGTGTTCGAACGACGAGACGAATCCGAATAGCGAATCGTTGTCGCAACATGTCTCTAACGATCAAAACATGCCAACGTTCCCTCCTGTCATCTGTTAAAACAAATGTCGGAACCGGGAAAACATTCCCGGTTGGATCCCCTTCCTCAGTGACGTGGCAAACAGTCAGTTAGGACACATACACCGGCCACTTGGTATTGTCATGTCAACTTGGGTAGACACTTGCTTGATTAATATTATACTTGTTTCCGCCCCTCTTCTATCTCGATAGAGCCCGTGCAGACGCAGATAGGTGATGGGTTCCAGTACTGACGGAACCTCGCCCGTGCCGCGAGAAAACCAGGCAGCCCCCGCTTTGATCATCCCGCTATCGCATTCATAATTTCCCATGATGCAGTAGGAATTGCTGCTGATGCTGCTGCTGCTTTACCTATTATGATGCATAGCCTGTTCATTGAACCTGGTTGATCATTACTACACTATCCTAAATGTTTAGTCTAGCTGGGTGAGACCTATCAGTGACCCCATTATCCCGACTGCCGCGTGGATCGTCAGAGACACCGTCAACGGGATTGAAGGACCAGGCCGACACCGCACATCACCCCCCCCCTATGTTGTAACGACACTGTGAGCGTACTATCGAGGTCGAGGGTGAAAACTCAGGTAGCACTGATGTTAACTCTTAGAGTAGTTATTCGGTCGTGGTCATCGGGGTGATTCCTCCTCACCGCTCCATTAACGGACGCTGTCGTACAAAACAACCTCAAAGTGTGGACCCAGTGAGGGTGATTCCTCCTAGTTCACTTGACGGCGACACGAGTGGGAAATTCAAGAGGGTGATAAATCGGCTTACCCTGGATGTATGGACAACGGATTACTTGGACGTTACAATGTTACTTGGAAAGGCGGGCGACCCTGAGGGGTACCCGCGTGTGAGTGAAGGCGGGTTGCCAGTGTGGGATGACCGAGTGGGAATCGAGGCGCGGCAGGATTCTTTAAACCCATGCCGCAAGTCCTCGAGACGGGGCGACGGGGTCACATCTTCGTGAGTCTCGCTACGTTACCGCAAGCCCCTAGTCCTAGCGATGGATATTGATAGAGGGGGGGGCCAGGCCTCTGGATGATAGCATAACCATCACGGGGCATAGTTTTGGCGTTCTGCATCCTATGCATGCAGCCGACAGATCTGTCAAGCGTCCCAGTCAGCATGGCGGCACGGTCGGATCGTGTCGGCCACCCAGGCGATGCTGGTTATCACCTTGTGCGCAACGACCCGGAGGGCGAGGGGGCGACTGGCCAAGAGCCGCCTTGAGCTTAGGAGTAGGCCGGAGGGGACTCTTCTGCTGAGCCGTAGTAGGGTTGCGATGTGTCGTTGGCCGAGGCCGGGCATGACCAGGAAAGTGGTCCGGCCGAAGTCTAATCGAGCGTGTTGGGTAAGTTGGTTGCACCTGCAGGGAAGAACACTTCTACGATAAGCCAGTCTACGGTAAAGGACAATCGGGTGTATCTGATTGATACAATTGAGAATGGATACTGTGCGAGACCGTATGTATGTTCTGGAATTGCTTTCGCAGGGAGTCGAGAAGGGATCAGGACGAGTTTATGACTTTATGGGGCTCATGGGATGCTTTCCGCGGTAGTCGAGAAAGGATCTCGGGTGAGGTGCTATTATCACTGCTACTGAATTGTATGTTCTACTCTCTCCTATTGTGCAAGGACCGCTGAAGATGAGTCTTCGATAGGATAGCTTCTCTTATTCTGGCATGTCTGAAGCTAGTCCACATATAACGCCTCCCCTTGATAATGTTTGCAATGTAGTGTAGATACTTGTTGTGAGCTACTTCGAGTACTCACGGTTGATTGTTTCCTTTTTCTTCCCCTATCAGTGTGACGTGCCGAGGCGGAGCCCATGGACAGTTGCCCCGACGGATCGCTAACACACTACCAAAGGATGGTACTCTATGAGTTGACTGACACAGGAGTAGGATCAGAGGGTCCCAGGCAGGAGCCTTCGCCTTCGTCGGTAGGTTTTATTCGCCCGCCTTTCGTAAAGGGCCTTTCTGTTTCTATTCATATCTGTACTCAGATATTCTGATGCTTCCTGTGAGACGTGTCGCAAGCTATTATTCGAGCCTCGAGGACCTGGCTTGTAATATAAAGCTTGTAGACTATTATGTTTTAGAGTTGTGTTGTGATATCTTCGTGAGTACTTAGGCCGTGATCGTGTGCATTTGCGTGTATGATTAGGCACGATCGGGACGGGGGCGTCACACTTGGTCACCGGCCGCCGCCCGCGCCCACCAGCGCCCGGAGCGCCGAAAACGCCAGGCCGGCCCGATGTCGCCTTGCCACGACCGCGGCTACAGCGAGCGCGCAGATCGCTGCCCCGCTCCTCGACGCGCCGCTCGCCGTCCGACGGGCCAACGCGGGCCGGCGGCCCAGAGAGTGCCCGCCGCGCTCGCCGCCGCCCGCGCGCGGCCCAGGCACGCCGGCGCCAGTCGGGCCTCACACAGCTGGCCGCCACCCGTGCGGCCGTATGAGCACGAAATGGTCGGTTGCCCACAGGGCACAGCCCGGGAATGGCCGGTGGGCCACGGACAGGGGCCGCCTCTGTAAAAAAAATATAACTATAAATAACTAAATAATAATAAATAAATAGTAATTAATTAATTAATTAGTAAATTAATGTAAGTTATAATCCTGTTTAATTAGACTAATTAATTAGTTAAACTTAAATAACCTAATGACTGCTGACGTCAGCATGATGTTGCTGCCGTCATGTCATACACTTGGGATAATGTTATTTTAAATTAATTAATTAAATTCCGAAATTAATAAAAACTTAGAAAATCATTTAAATAATCCGTAACTCCGATGGAAAACTTTGTACATGAAAGTTGCCAGAACGAAGGACGAATTCGAATACGTGCTCCGTTCGTCGTCGCGCGTCCTAAACTATCGACGTGCAACCGTCCCCTCCGGTCATCATGTCTGAAAAGTCCGGAACCGGAAAAACATTACCGGATGGATTCCTCCTTCCCGGTTGACGTGCAACCACACGTTAGAACACACCGGCACTGCATTATTGTCATGCCGTACTTGCGTTGCTATGATTTGTGTGTATTTAACTGTTCCTCACCTCTCTCTCTCGTTAGACCCGAGACGACATCGTCCCCGAGACCGACGCAGCTCCGGAGCCTGAAGACACACTGACACTTGCCCTTGCCGCCGAGCACGCCAAGCCCCTTTTTGATCATCCCGATATCGCCATTCTATTCTCATGCTTGCCTTAGAATTGCTGCTGTGCTGCTTTACCTATTTGAGCATAGCCGGCATTGAACTGGTTGTAATTACCTGCATATCTAAAACTATTAGTCGACGGCTGGGTAGAGCACATATCAGTGACCCCAATATCGACTGCCACGCTGAATCGTCAGAAGGACCCGATCAATCGGGATGGAGACCGGACCCGACACCGCACATCACCACCCCTGAGTGGAACGAACTGCAGCGTACATGGGCCGATGGTGAAACCCCGTAGGCACTTTGATGTTAACTCTGTAGAGTAGCTATTCGGGCATGGTCAGCGAGGTTGATCCCCTTCGCCACTTCGGTAACGACGCTGTGTGAAACACATCAAGCCTGCGTGAACCATCGAGGTGAATCTCGAGTTACCTTGCACGACACATCGAGTAGGATTCCAACGAGGGTGATACCTCGGATTCCCCTGAGGTTATGAACACACGGATACTTGGACTTTACAGTTCCTTGGATAGGCGGGTCGGCCCTGAGGGGTACCCGCGTGCGCCGGAGAGGCGAGTGTTGTGAAAGGGTGCATGTGTGGTGCCCGAGTGGTGAATGACGAGGCACGGCGGGCATTATTAACCATTGCCGCAAGTCCTGAGACGGGGCGACGGGTCACATCTTTTCGTGAGTCTCTGCTCGTTACCGCAAAGCCCTCGTCCAGCGGATTTGGATATTTGATCAGCAGCCTTGGTCTGGATAGCACAAACACATCACGTGGGCATAGTATGGGAATTATGCATCGTAGCATCAGGCCGAACAGTTTGCAGACGTCCAGTCAGCATTGTGGCCGGTCGGATGACCGAACCTTAGAGGCAGTGTGCGTACCACCCTGCACACAACGGGACCGGAGTGACAGGCGATGGCCAAGACCTGAGTGCTAGGTGTAGACCGGCGGGGACCTCTCTGCTGAGCTTTAGGTAGTGTGCGGTGTGTCGGGTGACGAGGCGGGCATGCCCAGGAAAGTGTGCTACGGCCGGAGTTAATCGGCGTGTTGGGTCAAGTTGGGGCACCCCTGCCAGGGAAGAATACTTCTATCGGATAGCTGGTCCTACGGGGCTACGGACACTCGGAGTTGTATCCGGATTGATACAATTTAGAATGGAAACTTGGAACTATGGCTCTGTTGGATTGCTTTTCGCAGGGGGCGAGAAGGGATCTCCGGAAGAGGTTGATGACGTGTGGCTTCGGGGAGTGCTTCTCGCCAGGGGTCGAGACAGGATCTCTGGGTGGAGGTTGCGACTTAATGATACTACTCAATATATTGTACTGTTCTACTCCTTCTACTGTGCAAGACCTATGAAGATGCAGTCTTCGATAGACTAGGGCCTTCTCTCTATTTTGCATTTATGCAGCCCCGTCCACATATACAGCCTTCCCTTGAAAAGTTGCATGAGTAGTGTAGATCCATTGCTGAACATGAGACTTTGGAGGTAATCACGGTTGATTGTTTTCCTTTTTCCAATATCAGTTTGTCGTGACCAAGATGACGGAGACCCTGAGCAGATCCGCCCTGCGACGATCGCTAATACTACTACCAGAGGATGGATCTGCAATGAGATTGATGCGACCAGGAGTAGGATCGGAGGGTCCAGGCAGGAGGCCTACGCCTTTCGATCGTAGTGTTTTATTTTGCACCGCCTTTCTAAAGCCTTTTGTTTCTGTTTCTATCTGGACCACAGATATCTTGATCTTCCGCTGAGCTGTCGAGATTATGTATTCGGCCCTCGGAGGACCCTGGCTGGTAATATAAAAGCTTGTCTGGACTTTATTTATGTTTAGAGTGTGTTGTGATAACTTCCCGTGAGTCCTTAGGCTTGATCGTGTGCATATGCGTGTTATGATTAGTGCACGATTGGCCGGGGGTGTACAAGGCTTCAGAGCCGACTATGTAGGAACCCCCTTTCCAAATCCGGCGAAGTGAGGTCTAGTGGTCCAAAACATTTTACTAAATTGGCTGGTGGCTAGGGCCCACGTGGCACAATTGGGTGGTTTATGAGCTTTTGCCCTCGACTTTACTCTGAGGCCTTGATCTTCTTCTACTGGGTTAAAATTGTATAACTACAACCTTAGGCTCTGTGCTCACGTCCACCCGGTTCTGAAAAATACCCCCTTGTCAAAGGACGTTGGGCAAGGTTCTGCTACAGGATCCTTTTTATCGGGGTCACTGTGTGGCACTTGCAATTCCTCGCCTCCCGTCAATTTTCTCGCGTTGATGTACCTTTGTATGTCTCGTGTGTACTCCCTACTGCGGCCTGTGCGCCGCCTAGATGTCTGTTCTAATTTGGCCGTTGTGATGTCCGCATGTACCTGACTCTGTGAAGGATGGTATGTCTTTTACACGACTACTATTTTACATTCTAAGCCCTTCCTGTTCATATCTGGGTTACGCTGAATAACTCATTAAATGCAGTCGTTCTTGCGAAATACCCCTGTTGATTGGCAGGATGGCTGACGGATCCACCATCCTCCACCCTCTATTGCCGCAAGATGCACAGTTGAATCAAAGTTAGCCAGTTTGAGCTTAACCGTCAGTTTATGACGGGTATTGGATCAATTCCCACTCAGAATGCTCAGCAAACAGAAGATCAATAACTTGCCGATTTGTGCGCCTCAATCCATCGTTTCCGCAACTCCACCAATCCCATGGATGCGAGAAATTGGCTCGTGACATCGCTGTTGAGATGGAGTAAGCTACGAGTGCCCCTGATAGTGAGGTCACCTTGCGACATTCCACTGAAGGGCCCAGCTGCTCAATGGTGGGAAAGCCACAAGGCTTATGGTGCCTGCCAGACATGTAACCATTGGAGGAACTTCAGCAGCTTTTCAGGCACGTTAAATTCCTCATGTCTGATGTACCAGAAGAAGCAGGCGTTCGTAACTATCACAGGGCAACAATGGGTGGATAATATCAGAGGGAAATTCCTTGAATTATCTGCTATGTGCGGATGACGCGACAAGACACTCGCAAGAAGGAGAAATTCCGTGAAGGATTGCATACGGATATAAAACTGCACTGCTGTCCAGATTGCTCAGAGTTCGCAACGCTGTCAGACAAATCTTTCCCAAATTGGCAAAACAGCTCTGAATGAGTACCAGGAGTCCTCAGCGCACCACTCATGGAGCGGGATCCTCGGGTCCGCCTGTTCAGAAACGTCGGTTCTGGATCCCCAACAATGTTCTCACCGACCTGCTCCAACACAAAGGACCAATCTTATGGCACCTGTCTGCCTCACCGCGAGACAGCCTTAGGTTCATGAGGGAACCGCCTAAGCTATGGATTCTCATAAGTTGCGCACGTCCTCTAATGGTGTAAGAAGGGTTGCGAAACCGCGATTCTGAAAACTGTAATACCATACCAGTCTAGTTGTGACTGGCTATGCAATTCACATTATGCTGAAAGGTCGAAGGAAACAGGACTATCGTGTGGAACACTGCGCTTGGAATTCAGTACCAGCTGTTCTCTTCGCTTCAGGAGCATCGCATGTTTTGTGTCCCCAATGCTTTGCTCAGTCACATGGTTATATTGGAGGAAGTATCCTCCTCTACGTGGTTCAAGTCCCGCGATCCAAGGGGCAAACCACAATGCTAAGCCCTCACAACCAATCGATGATGGAGGTCTACTTTTTCCGGTTTTATTGTACTTGGACTTCCGACATAGAATATTCTCGGTATGGATGGTTGACAGCATAAGCTTTGATTTAATGTGCAATAAGGACAGTCCAGCTCACACACATCTGGCAGATAGTCAAATACTCAGCCCGAATAGCCAGAGGCTGGGGCATATCATATGTTCTGAATGCATTGAACGTTAACCTCTTGAAGGCACGACAACGTTCCAGGGGTTCGTGATTTTCAAGATGTTTTTCCAGCAGAATTCCAGGAATACCCTGCTAGGCGTGAGTTACGTCATCGATTGAAGCCTGGCACAACTTCTATTGCGAATCGTCATTATAAGATGCCTCCGATCACCTGCTTGAACTTAAGGAGGAAATCGAAACGGTCACTTAAGAAAGGTTCATCGCCCCCATTCCTCTGCTGGGGGCACCTCCACTCTTCGTTAAGAAGAAGGATGGACTAACGCTTGGTTCAGGATTACCGACTACAACCAAGCACAATTCCGAATAAATATCCGCGTCCCCGGATCCAATGATTTGTATGCTCAACTTGCCGGTTCCTCGATTCTCTAAGCTTATTGAGATTTGGGGATACCATCAGATCCGGTTCGGGAAGAGCGCATATTCCGAAGACTGCATTGTTAACTCGCTATGGTCTTATGAGTACATGTTATCATGTCATTGGCTTAACAAATGCTCCAGCCACATTCTCCAGTTCTGAGAATTAATCTTATGGAATTCCCTCGACAAATTGTCGTGGTTATCTAGATGATTTTTATGTCTATTCAAAGAATAGGAAGAACATGCCAAAACAAAAACCCCTCAGTCTGGTATGGAAAGGCTCCGAGAACACAGTTGTATGCCAAATTACTCCAAATGTGAATGTGGCTTTCTGAAGTAACTACCTTGGTCAGTGATTTCCACAGGCAGTTGCCGTTAACCAAGACGAGTTCAGGCTTTCTAGATGGAGCTCCAAAGACCGTCAAGCAGTGAGAAGTTTTCGCGGCCTTCAAGTATGTGCCGTCGATTGTCGAGAAGTGTTTCTAAGATGCTAAGCCTTGACTGATCTGCTTCACAAGGGGCATTAGTTTGAAATGGACAGACAATGTCAGGAAAGTCCAGACACTCAAAAGACAAGTTGACAGTGCCCGTACTGTTCTCCTCAGATACCGCAAAGACTCGTGGATTTATGTGATGGCCATCCCGTGAAGGATTAGGTTGTTGTCCTAAGCAAAGAGCGTAAGGTGATTGTCCTATGGCTCTCGTAGTTGCGCCCCACATGAAGAGAATGATCCGGTAGATGATCTAGAATTGCTGCGGTGATCTATGCATGCAGTTGTGGGACATTACTTCTCCGGTAATCGTTGCAGATATACAAGCGATCATAAAAGTCTGAAGTACTTGTTTACTCAACCATCCTGAACCTCCGTCAGCAAGCTGGAGGGAGGCCATTGCGGACTAGATTTGGGTATTTTTATACCCACTAGCAAGGTAACGTGATGGTGATGCCTTAAGCCACAATCCTATTGCGACAACCCATGGTTAGGGCGGCTCAACATCATCTTTTTGAAGAATTGTGGCAAGCTGAATCGTGTTTGTTCCACAGGGGGTTCTCTAATAACCTTGTGATACAACCAGATTGAGGAACCGGTTAAGGATGCGGCACGCTAAAGATGCTGAAATGATCTGATGAAGAAAGACCTTAACCTTGTAAAGTACAGGGATCTCAGTTGTCTGAAGATGGAACTGTACTTCAGAAATCGCATTCGTACCTCGTCTTCGAAACTCATGATGCAAGGTCATGAGGGAGGGCCATGACACACCATTGTATATTCTCCGGGTGCACCAAGATGTATCGTGATCTCGTAAAGGTATGGTGGTCTGAATGAAGCAGGACATGCCTTGAGATGTTGTGAATGTGATGTGTGTCGGCGCGTTAAAGCAGAACATCAGACAGCCAGACTGGAATCTTTGCAAACCACTTCCTATTCTCTAGGGACATGCGGATAGGTTCAGCGGATTTCCCTTTACAGGACTTCCCAGGTCAAGAAGGGTCACGATGCTATTCTTGTCGTCGTCGACCAAGCTCTCTAAAGTTGCACACTTTTGCCTGTCCAAAGAGACATATCACTGTAGTCGTTAGCAGAGTTGTATATTCCAGAATGGTTTCACTCCATGGTAGCCGAAGGAGATCAGTTGGACGTGGCGGTCTTCTCACTTCAAATTCTGGGAAAGTTTCAAATTAGCTATGGGAACTCAGATTACCGGAGTTCAACTTATTCACCCCAACTCCCAAGGACAGTCGAACGAGTCAATCAAGTGCTTGACGCCATGGGGCCCCCCCCCGGCTGCGGGGGCCTGGCTTGTGTTATTTCTTCCGGCAAGACGTGGGAAGAATCTCTTCCGTATGCTGAGTTTTTATAACAAAAGCTATCAAGCCAGCTTGAAAATGGCCCCCTTCGCAAGACTATTGGACGTAAGTGCGACCCCTCGAATTGGTCAGAAACTGGGGAACGACCGCTAGTGGTGTCCGAATCTTATTCAACAACCGAGACAAGTTCGTATTGTCGGGACAAATCTCAAGGCGGCTCGGACCGCCAGAAGAGCAAACTATGACCGCAACGATGGGTGTTTGATTATCAACCTGGGTGATCAGGATTATCATTCGTGTCACTCCTAGGAAAGGCACTCACCGTTTGGACTCAAAGGGAAAAGCTAGCTCCCGCCTTATTGTCCGCCTTTCCGCATTGTTGCAACGGCGTGGACAGGTGGCGAATAAACTTGGAATGCCACCGAAGTCTCTCAGTCCAAGACACTTCCCTGGTCGCAACTTACGTTAAGCTTACAGGATTCTCCAAGCGAGTGTGGATCCAAGAGGAGCTTCGAAGTTGCAAGATGACTATCTTATAGGAGCATCGATCCGCATTCTCGATGAAAGTGAAAGTCGAACCGTAGGAAGGTACCCAAGTCCCAAAGTGCAGTGGTCAAAATGATATGAAGATGAGGCACTTGGGAGACCGAGGATAATTCGTGCGGAACACGACTTTCTTTACCTCTTAATCTCGGGACGAGAATTTCTGTGAGTAGAGGATCTTGTAACACCCAGTGGTAGCATCAGGTAATCCATTGGATAATGCCACGCAGCATGATTATCGTGCATGATCTCATTAAAGCAATGGCATTTTCAACTCCGAACCTCAATATTCAAATTTAAATGAAAGTGGAAAAATAAAAGTTGTCAAATAGAAACTAAATTGTTCTAACTAGCAAATATATAGAGACAATTCTAAAATTGAAACCAACATCATTGGAGTTGGGTAAGTGGACTCAAACATCTTCAAAACAGCGACTAAAAACAATATTTAATAACCATTTCTTAAATCTAACTTAAGGATGAAATGATGTTTTTCCCAAAATAATTTTAGGTGTTGAGGGAATAAAGCACTGGTATAGTATGGACTGGTCTCCCTTTTACAAATTCGGGTTTGGGGCCTAACTATTTACTAAAAGAGATATATGAATTAGAAAAAGAAAAGAAAGAAAGCAAAAGAAAAATAAAAAGGCCCCATCCTCCCGGCTACGGGCCCAGCCACATGCCAGCGGCCACCCCACTCCTCCTTATCCCCTCACCCCCGCCACAACCCTTACCCGATCCAAATTCCCCCCCCGTCTCGTCTCTCCCCTCAACAGGGCTCCCCCGCCGCCCCGCCTTGTCCGGGCGCCGCCCGACTCCGTTACCGCCTGAATCCTCCAGACCTCGCTGCCCCGGCCCATCGCGCTGAAGCTCCGACGCCGGCCTGCGCCAAGTCGCGCGCCCGGACGCCCAGACCCGGCAGCGCCACGCCACGCCGGTCTGCCTCGTCCTCCCTCTCTGCCTTCCACGCGAGCACGATCCCGAATCGGCCTCCCCCTACGTGAGCTTTTCCCGCGCGCCTTCTGCTCGGCCCTACCTGACGGCCTGTCCCGGGCCGACCGCCGCGCCACACGCGCCGGGCTCGGCGACAACACACGCCAGCTGCCCCGCTTGTCGCTCTGCCCACGCCCGCGATGCAGCGCGCGCGCAGCTCTGCTGCACGGCTCCCCGCGCCGGCTCGCGTGGACGGGCTCACCGCGCCCAGCAGCCCCGCCCCGCACGGATCGCCTCCGTCAGCGCGCGCCACGCGCCGCAGGACGCCCGATCGCGCCTCACCCGGAGGGCCCACAAACCGTGAGCCAGTATGCGCACGAAATGTCGGTGCCCCCAAACGTGCACAGCCCGGACATGTAAGGGTGCCACTGACCAGGGGACGAGCCTCTGTAAATACTATATATTACTATAAATAAAATAAATTAAGTAATAATATTTAATTAGTAAATAATTAAGTTAATTAATCCTGTTTAATTAGACTAATCATTAGTTACTTAAATTAACCAAGGATGTTGAGTCAGCATGATGTTCATGGCTGACGTCCTCATTTACTATGGATAATGTTAAATTAAAAATTAATTACAGTCCGAAAAAAAAAAATTTTTTAATAAAAACTTAGAAAAATCATTTTAAATAACCGTAAATCGATGGAAAAACTTTGTACATGAAAGTGCTCAGAAACAGACAAGAGAATTCGAATACGTGCTCCGTTGTCAGTCACGCGTCTAACCGATCCCCGACGTGCAAAATTCCCGCCGGTTCATCTATCTGACAAAAAAACAAGCTGTCGGAACGGAAAAACTTCCCGGAGGATTCTCTCCTTCCTCGGAGTGCAACCCACACTAGAAAACACCCGGACACTGCATGATTGGTATGCCGATAATTTGCGTGTGCTCATGGATTGCTGTGTAGTGATACGGTTTCACCCCTCTTTTCGTTGACCACGACACCGACGTCGTCCCCGAGACCGACGCAGCCCGGAGCCGAAGACACCATGCAACATGCCCTTGCCGCCGAGCACCAGGCAAGCCCCCCGTTTTGATCATCCCGATATCGCCCATTCATTTATATGCTTGCATAGAATGCTGCTGCTGCCTGCTGATTTAACTATCTGATGCATAGCTATTCCGTAACATGACTGTTGATTAATTACCTTGCATATCCTAAAGGTTAGTCTGGCTGGGTAGAGAACTATCATGACCCCACTTTCCCGACTGCGCGCTGGACCAGTTAGATGCACCCGTCAACGGGATGAAGACCAGGACACGACACCGACATTCAACCCCCTTAGTTGAAGACATGCAGAGTTACTATCGAGTGCCGAGGGGTGAAATCCTCATGTAGCCCATTGATGTTAACTCTGATAGAGAGCTAGGGTTGGTATCGAGGGTGATTCTCCTTCGCCACTTTCGTAACGACGCTGTCGTGACAAAATCAAGTGTGAACCCATCGAGGTGACATCTGAGATTACCTTGCGAACACAGGTTAAAGAAATGAAATGTTGTTGCTCTCGCGACAAGAAGGATTCTTACGGCGCTAGAGTAGGATCCAACGAGGTGATACTCGGATTCCCGAGGGGTGATGTTATGGACAACGGATACGGGGATTTACACTGTTCCTTGGATTGGCGGAGGTGGCCCGGAGGGGTTAACCGCGTGGTCTGATGAGGGAGTGTTGTGAAGACTGGGTGCGTTGTGGTGCCGAGGTGATACGAGGCACGCAGGGCATCTTCAACCCTGCCGAATCCCGAGGACGGGGCGACGGGGTCACTCTTTCGTGGTCTTGCCGTTACGCAAGCCCTAGTCCTAGCGATTTGGGACGATTGATCCGAGCAGGCCTCTGGTCTGATAGCACTAACATCAAGTGTGATAGTATGCGGCGTTCTGCATCGTAGCATACAGACGAAGTTCTGTCAGACGTACAAGTTCAGAATTGTGGCACGGTCGGATCGTACGACCCTCGGGCGGTGCTGGTATCACCCTGCACACAACGACCCGGAGTGCACAGGGCGATGGCCCAAGCACCCCTGGTGTTAGGTGTAGGACCGGCGAGGGACCTCTCTGCTGAGCTTTAGGTAGGGCTGCGGTGTGTCGTTTGGGACCGAGGCCGGGCATGACCCGAGGCAAAGTGGTCCGGCCGGAGTTTAATCGCGCGGGTGTTGGGTAAAGTTGGATGCACCCAGGCAGGGAAGAATACTTTCTCGATCAGCCTGTCCTACGGTCACGGACACTCGGAGTTGTATCCTGATTGATTAATTTAGCAACTAGAATTGGATACTATGGCTTGGGATTGCTTGGAGGGAGTGAGAAAGGATCTCTGGGGAGGTTCAGACTAATGATTACTACTACACTATATTGTAACTGTTCTACTCTCTTGTACTGCTGCAAGACCTCTGAGATGCTAGTCTCGATAGATAGATTCTCTCGATTCTGGCATTTCGCAGCCAGTCCACATATACAAGCCGTCCCTTGCAAAGTTTCATAGGTAGGGATATCCTTGCTTGTGCGTCACTTTGAGTACTCACGGTGCTTTGTTTTCATTTTCTCCCCATATCAGTTGTCGTAGACAAGATGACGGAGACCCCTGAGCCAGCTGCCTTGCGACGATCGCTACTCCTACACCCCAGAGGATGGATTCTGCTATGGTTGGATGACGACCAGGAGTAGGATCGGAGGGTCCCAGGCAGGAGCCTACGCCTTCACGATCATAGTGCTATTTTGCCCGCCTTTATATAGGCCTTCTGTTTCTTTTCATACTGTACATAGAGATATTATGATTCCGTGATGCTTGTTCTGCAAGCTTATGTACTCGGCCATCGAGGCCCGGCTTGTAAAATAAAGCTTGTATGAATTTATTTTATGTTTTAGAGTTGTGTTGTGGAGTTGAAATAAGTTATAAAAAATGAAATGCCTTTGTAACAGATCAGTTTTCGTCCGAAACCCTTATACTTCAAAAGAGATTGTCCATTTTGTACATGAAGTGCATCCAGTTTTTGCCGTAACCCTCTCAACTTTTTAGCACATGCTATGTGGGTGAAATGATGATACCATGCCAACTTTCAACCTTTTTAGAGTTCATTTGTAGTGCTTTTCAATTTCAGGGTCATTTAGCTAAAAAAAAATCAGTAAATGCATGAAAAACAGCAAATGAAGTAAGAAAGGGTTGACAATTGATGACGTGGCATTGAATGGTGCATACTGAACCCACAAAAATTCGGGAGTTAAAATATGTTATAAAAAATGAAATGCCTTTCTAACAGATGAGTTTTCGTCTGAAACCCTGATACTTCAAAAGAGATTGTCCATTCTGTACATGAAGTGCATCTAGTTTTTGCCGTAACCCTCTCAACTTTTTAGCACATGCTATGTGGGTCAAATGATGATACCATGCGAACTTACAACCTTTTCAGAGTTCATTTGCAGTGCTTTTCAATTTCAGGGTCATTTAGCTAAAAAAATCAGTAAATGCATGAAAAATAGCAAATGAAGTCAGAAAGGGTTGAAAATTG
>JAAAXO010000020.1:369203-500506 GCA_011799875.1 Thinopyrum elongatum
TAGCTAAAAAATCAGTAAAATGCATGAAAATAGCAAATGAGTGCAGAAGGGTTGAAAATTGATGACTGGCTTTGATGGTGCATACTGAAGACGAAAAAATCTGGAGTTAAATAGTTATAACAAAATGAAATGCTTCTACCGAGATGTCTTCGTTCCGAAACCCGTAACTTCAAAAGAGATTGTCATTTTGTACAGAAGGCACAGTTTTTGCCGTAACTCTCAACTTTCTTTAGCACATGCTATGGGGTGAAATGATGAACCATCAAACTGTCCCTTTCATAGTTCATTTGTAGTGCTTTGTCAATTGCAGGGTCATTAGGCTAAAAAAATAGTAAACCTGCATGAAAAAGCAAATACAGTCAGAAACGGGTTGAACATTGATGACTTGGCTTTGAATGGTGTCATACTGAAGCCCCAAAATAGTGCTGAGTTTGAAATTAAGTTTAATAAAAAGAAATGTTTGTAACAGATCGTTTCGTCCGAAAACCTGATACATCGAAAGAGATTGTCCATTTTGTCACAGATAGCTGCATCCAGTTTGCACTAGCACCTCTCCAACTTTTTAGCACATGCTATGTGTGTGAAATGATGATACCATGGCCAACTTTCAACTTTTCAGTGTTAATTGTGTGCTTTTCAATTTCAGTAGGTCATTTAGGTAAAAAAATCAGTTAAATGCATGAAAAATAGCAGATGAGTCACGATAAGGGTTGCATTGATGACCGTGGCTTTGAATGGTGCATACTGAATGCACAAAAAGGTCTGAGAGTTAAAAAGTTTCATAAAAATGAAATGGCCTAGTAACAGATGAGTTTTTCGGTCCGAAAACCTGATAAAATTCGAAAGAGATGGTCCTTTTGTACACGAAGTATCACATTTTTCGCGAACCCTCTCAATTTTGTTAGCATTTCCTAGTGGGTGAAATGATGATACCATGGAACTTTCAAAACCTTTTCAGAGTTTCATTTGTAGGCTTTTCATATTTAGGCCATGTTAGCTTCAACAAAAATACGTAAAATGCATGCAAAATCAAGCGTCACAGAAATCGCTCCTGAAACTGGGTTGCTAACATTGAGTGTGCTTTATATAGCGAATGTCTGTCATAGTGAAAGTCTGGCCATCCCAAAAGTCTGGAGTTGAAATAAGTATAAAAATAGAAACCTGTTGTGTACACATGAGTTTTCCGGTCCGAAATGCCGCTGTATGCTTCAAAAGAGATTGTCCCATTGGTACAGAAGTGCAGCAGTTTTTGCCTAACCCTACTCAACTTTTTAGCACATGCATGTGGGTGAAATGAGACCCCATTGCCAACTTCAACTTGTTTTACCTTTGCTATGTTTCAATTTATCAGGGTCATTTACCTACAAAAAACTCAGTAAATGCATGCAATAGCAATTGAAAGTCAGAAAGGTTGAACAATTGATGACGTGGCTTTGATGGTGATATGAAGCACAAAACGTCTGGAGTTGAAAAATTAAAAAACTGAAATGCCTTGTAACAGCATGAGTTGTCGTCGAAACCCGATACATCGAAGAGATTGTCCATTTTGTACCGAAGTGCATCAGGTTTGCCGTAGCCCTTAACTTTTTTAGCCATCTATGAGGTGACATGATGATCCATGCCCATTTCAACCTTTTCAGAGTTTCATTGTAGTGTTTCAATTCAGGCGTCATTTAGCTAAAAAAATCAGTAAAGATGAAAAAAAGCAAATGAAGTCAGGAAAGGGTTGAAAATTGATGACCTGGCATTTTGAATGGATCTGAATCTGAACGCACAAATAGTCTGGAGTTGAAATAAGTTATAAAAAATGAAATGCCTTTGTAACAGATGAGTTTTCGTCCGAAACCCTGATACTTCGAAAGAGATTGTCCATTTTGTACACTAACTGCATCCAGTTTTTACCGTAACCCTCTCAACTTTTTAGCACATGCTATGTGGGTGAAATGATGATACCATGCCAACTTTCAACCTTTTCAGTGTTCATTTGTAGTGCTTTTCAATTTCAGGGTTATTTAGCTCAAAAAAATCAGTAAATGCATGAAAAATAGCAGATGAAGTCAGGAAGGGTTGCAATTGATGACGTGGCTTTGAATGGTGCATACTGAATGCCAAAAAATTCTAGAGTTGAAATAAGTTATAAAAAATGAAATGCCTTTGTAACAGATGAGTTTTCGTCCGAAACCCTGATAATTCGAAAGAGATTGTCCATTTTGTACACGAAGTGCATCCAGTTTTTGCCGTAACCCTCTCAACTTTTTAGCACATGCTATGTGGGTGAAATGATGATACCATGGCAACTTTCAACCTTTTCAGAGTTCATTTGTAGTGCTTTTCTATTTCAGGGCCATTTAGCTCAAAAAAATTAAGTAAATGCATGAAAAATAGCAAATGAAGTCAGAAAGGGTGGAAAATTGATGATGTGGCTTTGAATGGTGCATACTGAATGCACAAAAAGTCTGGAGTTGAAATAAGTTATAAAAAATGAAATGTCTTTGTAACAGATCAGTTTTCGTCCGAAGCCCTGATGCTTCAAAAGAGATTGTCCATTTTGTACATGAAGTGCATCCAGTTTTTGCCGTAACCCTCTCAACTTTTTAGCACATGCTATGTGGGTGAAATGATGATACCATGCCAACTTTCAACCTCTTGAGACTTCATTTGTAGTGCTTTTCAATTTCAGGGTCATTTACCTCAAAAAAATCAGTAAATGCATGAAAAATAGCAAATGAAGTCAGAAAGGGTTGACAATTGATGACGTGGCATTGAATGGTGCATACTGAATGTAACACCCACAGTGGTTAGCCACAGTAATCCCATTTTGATAATGCCAAGTCAGCATGATTATCAGTGCATGATCATCATTAACATCATATTGCATTTCAACTCCTAACCTCAAATTCAAATTTAAATGAAATTGGAAAATAAAAGTTGTCCAACATAGAAACTAAATTGTTCATTAAATAGCAAATAAATCAGAGACAATTCTAAAATTGAAACCAACATCATTGGAGTTGGGTAAGTGACTCAAACATCTTCGAACAGCGACTAAAAACAATATTTAATAACCATTTATTAAATCTAACTTAAGAATGAAATGATGTGTTGCCCAAACTAATTTTAGGTGTTAGGGAATAAAGCACTGGTATTTATGGACTAGGTCTCCCTTTTTACAAAATTCGGTTTGGGGCCTAACTATTTACTAAACATAGATATATGAATTAAGAAAAAGAAAAAGAAAGAAAGCAAAAGAAAAAAATAAAAAGGCCCCCTCCTCCCGGGCCTCGGCCCAGCCACATGCCAGGCCGGCCCACCCCCACTCCCTCCTTATCCCCTCACCCCCGCAAACCCTACCCATCCCCATTTCCCCCCCCCCCTGTCTCTCACCCTCACCCGCGGATCCCTCGCCGCCCGCCGCGCCTTAGTCCCGGGCCCCGCCCCGCCCGCTCCGTCACCACCTGCTCCTCCCCGACCTCGCTGCCTCGCCCCCTCGCCGTGCCGCTCCGGCGCCGGCCTGCACCCCTCGCGCCCCTGGGCCCGTGTCGACGGCACGCCCCCCCCGACCCGGCCGCGCCCCCCGCCGCCACGCCGGTCGGCCTCGTCTCCCTCTCCGCCTCCACGCCGATCCCGCCCCGACTCGGCCCTCCACATAGCTTTCCCCCCCCGCCGCCTACGTGGTGGTCCGCCCCCCCCCCTTGCGCCTTGTGTAACACCCCGTGGTTACCTACAGTATACCCTTTTGATTATGCCAGTCATCATGTTAACAGTGCATGATCATTTTTCGCATCATAATGCATTTCCACAAACCCCTAATCAAACTCAAATTAAATTAAAGTGGAAAATAAAAGTTATTCAATCATAAACTAAAATGTCAGATAAATAACAAACGTTCCAGAGGCACTTCTAAAATTGAAACCAACCTTATTGGAATTGGATAAGTGACTCAATCATCCTCGAACAGTGGATAAAAATAATATTTAATAACCATTTATTAAATCTAAATTAAATATGAAATTATGTTTTGACCAAACTAGTTTTTGGTGTTAGGATATATTGCCCTGTATTTTATGAGCTAGGTCACTAATTTTGTAAAAGTAATTTGGAGGCCTAACTATTTACTAAACTGAGACATAAGAATAAATAAAAAAATAATAATAATAAAAATTAGAGAAAGGACCCCCCTCTTTTCCCCACCGGGCCTCAACCCCGCCGGCCCAGTCGGCCACCACCACAGGCCGGCCCACCCCGTTGCCTCCTTATCCCCTCCCACTCCAGAAACCCTAACCCGTCACCCCCACTCCCCCCTTGCTCCACTTCCCCCGATCTGGATCGGGGGCTACGACCCCGTCGCCGCTCGCTATCGCCGGCGCCGCCCCTCTCGGGCTCCTCCGCGCCTTCCTCTCCCTCGCGCGGCACCTGCCTGAAGCCTCGGCCTCGACTCGTCGCCGGCCCGACGCCATCGCCCGTCGTCGCCACCACCACATCGCCGGACCACCTCGGCAGACCGCCATCCCGTCGTCGACCCCGCGCCGTCGTCCCCGTCGTCCTCCCCACGCCCCGCTGCCTAAGACCCTACGGCCCCGCCGTGAGCTCCGACCTCTCCTCCTCTCTCCCCTGTTCCCCGCTCGCCCATCGACCGCGTCGTCCGCGCCTAGGGCCAGCCCCGCACGGCGCCTCCTCTCTGCTCCCGCTTCCCCTCGCTAGCGCAACGCGGTCACCGTGCTTGCACGCACGCCTCGACCGCGCCCTGCACCTCGAGCTGCTGCTCCGCCGCGCCCTGCCTCGCTCCGGGGCCGCGCTCGTCGCGCCCGCGACCTCCTGTGGCCGCGCCTGGAGTTCTGCTCCCCTGAGCCTGCTCCACTCCCTCTGCACCCTGGCCGCACCCACCTGCGCCCAGCCACGCGTGCCCGCTCTCGCCGCCGCAACCGCAGCTCGCCCCGCTGGCCGCACGTTGGCGCCCGCGTGCGTCCCCGCAGCCGCGCGCTGACCTCGCCCGCGCCACGCCCGGCTCGCTCGCCGGCCGCGCGGTTCTGCTGCGCCACCGCCCGGCCTCGCCCTGTCCGCTCGCCCGCGCCGCCCACTGCTGTGCGAGCCGCCGCCCTTCCTCCGCCCCGCGGCAAGGCGCCTGTGGCCACCGGTGCCCCGTAGCTCCCCGCGCCCGGTGCTGCTTCCGCCGTCGCCGGCCATCGAGGCCTCGGGCGCGCTCGCCCTCGCCTCTCGTGGCCTCGGGTGCGAGCACCCGCACCTGTACACCCGTTCGCCCGAACCTGCTATGGCCTATGGGCCAATGACATATGGGCCCCGCCCAGAAAACGTTTTAAAGTAAATGAAAATAAAATGTAAATAATAAAAATAATTAAAATTAATTAATTTAATTAATTAGTCTAATTAATTAGTTAGTTTAATTAAGCAGTAATTAATTAACTTAACCCTAATGACTGCTGACATCAGCATGATGTCATGCTGATGTCATCAGTTACTATTCTGGATATTTCGAAATTAAATAATAAAAATAAATTCCAGAAATTAATAAAAGCTTTAGAAAATCATATAAAATAAACCGTAACTCCGATGAAAATACTTTCTACATGAAAGTTGTTCAGAACGACGAGACGAATCCGAATACGCGATCCGTTCGTCCGCCACATGTCTCTAACTATCAAAACATGCAACCGTTCCCCTCCGGTCATCTGTCTAACAAATGTCCGGAACCGGGAAAACATTCCCGGATGGATCCCTCCTTCCTCAGTGACGTGCAACCGTACGTTAGGACACACCCGGCACTGCGTATTGTCATGTCATACTTTGTGTAGCACTTGCTTGCTTAATATTTATACTGTTTCCTCCCCCTCTTCTCTCTCGATAGAGCCCGGTGCCGACGCCGCTCCGGTGATTGGTTCCAGTATTGACGACCTCGCCCTTGCCGCCGAGCAACCAGGCAAGCCCCCCCTTTTGATCATCCCGATATCGCCCATTCTAATTTCCCATGCTTGCATTAGAATTGCTGCTGCTGCTGCTGCTTTACCTATTCTGATGCATAGCCTGTTCATTGTAACCTGCTGTTGATAATTACCTACATATCCTAAACTGTTTAGTCTAGGCTGGGTAGAGACCTATCAGTGACCCCACTTATCCCGACTGCCGCGCTGGATCGTCAGAAGACCCGATCAACGGGATTGAAGACTAGGCCCCGACACCGCACATCACCCCCCCCTTAGTTGTAACGACACTGCAGCGTTACTATCGAGTGTCGAGGGTGAAACCTCATGTAGCACTTCTGATGTTAACTCTGTAGAGTAGTTATTCGGTCGTGGTCATCGAGGGTGATTCCTCCTTCACCGCTTCCGATAACGACGCTGTCGTACAACACCTCAAGTGTGGACCCAGTGAGGGTGATTCCTCCTAGTTCACCTTGACGGATACATCGAGTGGGAATTCAATGAGGGTGATACCTCGGATTCCCTGATGTTATGGACACACGGATACTTGGACTTTACAATGTTACTTGGAAAGGCGGGTCGACCCTGAGGGGTACCCGCGTGTGATGTGAAGGCGGGTTGCCAGTGTGGTGCCCGAGTGGTGAATACGAGGCGCGGCCGGGCATTCTTAACACTTGCCGCAAGTCCTCGAGACGGGGCGACGGGGTCACATCTTTCGTGAGTCTCTGCTCGTTACCGCAAGCCCCTAGTCCTAGCAATTTGGATATTTGATCCGAGCAGGCCTCTGGCCTGATAGCACTAACCATCACGTGGGCATAGTATGGGCGTTCTGCATCGTATGCATCAGCCGAAAGCTCTGTCAGACGTCCAGTTCAGCATGGCGGCACGGTCGGATCGTGTCGGCCACCCGAGGCGATGCTGGTATCCACCCTGTGCGCAACGACCCGGAGGGCGAGGGGCGATGGCCAAGACCCCCTTGCGCTTAGGATGTAGACCGGCGGGGACCTCTCTGCTGAGCCGTAGGTAGGGTTGCGATGTGCCGTTTGGCCGAGGCCGGGCATGACCCAGGAAAGTGTGTCCGGCCGAAGTTAATCGAGCGTGTTGGGTAAGTTGGTGCACCCTTGCAGGGAAGAACACTTCTATCGATAGCCGGTCCTACGGTAAAGGACACTCGGAGTTGTATCCTGATTGATACAATTTAGAACTGGATACCTGTGATGAGACCTGTATGTATGGCTCTGGGATTGCTTCTCGCAGGGAGTCGAGAAGGGATCTCAGGACGAGGTTTGATGACTTTATGGCTCTGGGATTGCTTTCTCGCAGGGAGTCGAGAAAGGATCTCTGGGTGAGGTTGCTATTATCACTGCTACCTTATATTGTATTGTTCTACTCTCTCCTATTGCTGCAAGACCGCTGAAGATGCTAGTCTTCGATAGGACTAGGCCTTCTCTCTATTCTGGCATTTCTGCAGCCCAGTCCACATATACAGCCTCCCCTTGATAATGTTGCATATGTAGTGTAGATCCTTGCTTGCTGAGTACTTCTGAGTACTCACGGTTGCTTTGTTTTCCTTTTTCTCCCCATATCAGTTTGACGTGACCAGAGGACGGAGCCCCCTGAGACAGATGCCCCGACGATCGCTACTACTACTACCCAAAGGATGGATACTACTACGAGTTGACTGACGACCAGGAGTAGGATCAGAGGGTCCCAGGCAGGAGGCCTTCGCCTTTCGATCGTAGTGTTTTATTTTGCCCCGCCTTTCTAAAGGCCTTTCTGTTTCTATTTCATATCTGTACTCAGATATCTGATGCTTCCGCTGACGCTTGTTCGCAAGCTTATGTATTCGAGCCCTCGAGGCCCCTGGCTTGTAATATAAAGCTTGTATGACTTTATTTATGTTTTAGAGTTGTGTTGTGATATCTTCCCGTGAGTCCTTAGGCTTGATCGTGTGCATTTGCGTGTATGATTAGTGCACGATCGGGCCGGGGGCGTCACAAGTTGGTATCAGAGCCGACTGACTGTAGGAACCCCCCTTTCCAACTCCTTGGCCGAAGTTGAGTCTAGAAACCGGAAAACTGTTTTACTAACTTGGTTGTGTGGCTTACGGGCCCACGTCGCCAATTGGGAGGTATTAGTATCTTTTATTCCTCATCTTTACTCTGGGACTCTGACCTCTCTTCCTTTCGGGTTAACTAAAGTTTACTAACGCCGACACTTAGGATCTCGTAATTCTCGTCCACCCGAAGAGCTGAATATCTGTGCGATTTCCCTGACATTGATCTGATTAGTCTGATAATCATTTTCCTTTCCATTGTTTTGTTTAACCTTTCTCTCCGAGATCGGTTATACTTCTCCTTGTATTTTGACAATCATGAGTTTCCTTTGTTTCAGATGGATCGTTTGTTTCCACCACACCCTGCGACGCATCCCATGAAGGATTAGGCTGTATCCTAATGCAAGAGCGTAAAGTGATTGCTTATGGCTCTCGTCAGTTGCGCCCACATGAAGAGAATTATCCAGTACATGATCTAGAACTAGCTGCTGTGATCTATGCACTGCAGTTGTGGCGACATTACCTTCTCGGTAATCGTTGCGAGATCTACACGGATCATAAAAGTCTGAAGTACTTGTTCACTCAACCATCTCTAAACCTCCGTCAGCAAAGATGGATGGAGGCCATTGCGGACTATGATTTGGGTATTTCTTATACCCCTGGCAAGGCTAACGTAATGGCTGATGCATTGAGCCGTAAATCTTACTGCTCTGAACTTGAGGTTCAGCTACAGCAACCACTTCTGTATGAAGAGCTTCGAAAGCTAAATCTCGAGATAGTTCCCCAAGGATACCTAAAAACCTTGGTTGTTGAACCAGACCTTGAGAAAGCTGTTAAGAATGCGCAAGCTAAAGATGCTGAAATTGATCTAATGAAGAAAGACCTTCACCTTGTAAAGTACAGGGATTTCTCGCTGTCTGAAGATGGAACCTTGTATTTCAGAGACCGCATTGTCGTACCTCGCTTCGAGCTTATGACTGATAAAGTCATGAAGGAAGCACATGATACCCCACTGTCTATTCATCCGGGTAGCACTAAGATGTATCGTGATCTCCGTCAAAGGTACTGGTGGTCTAGAATGAAACAGGACATTGCTCGTTATGTTGCTGAATGTGATGTGTGTCGACGCGTTAAAGCAGAACATCAGAAGCCTGCTGGAAGTCTGCAACCGTTACCTATTCCTTTATGGAAATGGGACAAGGTTCAGATGGATTTCATTACAGGACTTCCCAGGTCACAGAAGGGTCACGACGCTATTCTTGTCGTCGTCGACCAACTCTCCAAAGTTGCACACTTCCTGCCTGTCAAGGAGACGATCACTGCTAGTCAGTTAGCAGAATTATATATCTCCAGAATTGTTTCACTCCACGGTATTCCGAAAGAGATCAGTTCAGACCGTGGCAGCATATTCACCGGTCATTTCTGGGAAAGTTTTCAAAAGGCTATGGGAACTCATATTACCTGGAGTTCAGCTTATCATCCTCAGTCCCAAGGCCAAGTCGAGCGAGTCAACCAAGTGCTTGAAGACATGCTACGAGCTTGTGTTGTTTCTTTCGGCAAGAAGTGGGAAGAATCTCTTCCATATGCCGAGTTCTCTTATAACAACAGCTATCAAGCTAGTCTGAAAATGGCCCCCTTTGAAGTTCTCTATGGACGTAGATGTCGAACCCCTCTGAATTGGTCAGAAACTGGGGAACGACCGCTCGTGGGTCCAGATATTATTCAACACGCCGAAGAACAAGTTCGTATCATCCGTGAAAACCTCAAGGCAGCTCAGGACCGCCAGAAGAGCAACTATGATCGCAAACGATGGGGTTTGACTTATCAACCTGGTGATCAAGCTTATCTTCGTGTCACACCTATGAAGGGCACTCACCGTTTTGGAATTAAGGGCAAGCTAGCTCCACGCTACATTGGTCCCTTCCGCATTATTGCAAGACGTGGTCAGGTGGCATATAAATTGGATTTGCCGCCGCAATTCTCTCATGTCCACGACGTATTCCATGTGTCGCAACTCCGTAAATGCTTCAAGGAATCTCCGCACCGAGCAGTGGATCACGAGATGCTCGAATTGCAGGATGATCTATCTTATAAGGAGCATCTGACCCGCATTCTCGATGAAGCTGAACGTCGGACCCGTCAGAAGGTTACCAAGTTCCTCAAAGTGCAGTGGTCAAATCATACTGAAGATGAAGCCACTTGGGAACGCGAGGATAATCTTCGTGCGGGATACCCCGAACTTTTTCCTTCTACTTCTTAATTCTCGGGACGAGAATTCTTGTTAGTAGAGGAGATTTGTAACACCCCCAGTGGTTACCTACAGTAATCACCGTTTTGATTATGCCACGTCATCATGTTTAACAGTGCATGATCATTTTCTGCATCATAATGCATTTCAAACCCCTAAGTCAAACTTCAAATTAAATTAAAGTGGAAAATAAAAGTTATTCAAATCATAAACTAAAATGTCAGATAAATAACAAACGTTCCAGAGGCAGTTCTAAAATTGAAACCAACCTTATTGGAATTGGATAAGTGACTCAATCATCCTCGAACAGTGGATAAAAATAATATTTAATAACCATTTATTAAATCTAAATTAAATATGAAATTATGTTTTGACCAAACTAGTTTTTGGTGTTAGGATATATTGCCCTGTATTTTATGAGCTAGGTCACTAATTTTGTAAAAGTAATTTGGAGGCCTAACTATTTACTAAACTGAGACATAAGAATAAAAAAAAAATAATAAAAATTAGAGAAAGGACCCCCCTCTTTTCCCCACCGGGCCTCAACCCCGCCGGCCCAGTCGGCCACCCCCACAGGCCGGCCCACCCCATTGCCTCCTTATCCCCTCCCACTCCAGAAACACTAACCCATCACCCCCACTCCCCCCTTGCTCCACTTCCCCCGATCTGGATCGGGGGCTGCGACCCCGTCAACGCTCGCTATCGCCGGCGCCGCCCCTCTCGGGCTCCTCCGCGCCTTCCTCTCCCTCGCGCGGCACCCGCCTGAAGCCTCGGCCTCGACTCGTCGCCGGCCCGACGCCATCGCCCGTCGTCGCCACCACCACATCGCCGGACCACCTCGGCAGACCGCCATCCCGTCGTCGACCCCGCGCCGTCGTCCCCGTCGTCCTCCCCACGCCCCGCTGCCTAAGACCCTACGGCCCCGCCGTGAGCTCCGACCTCTCCTCCTCTCTCCCCTGTTCCCCGCTCGCCCATCGACCGCGTCGTCCGCGCCTAGGGCCAGCCCCGCACGGCGCCTCCTCTCTGCTCCCGCTTCCCCTCGCTAGCGCAACGCGGTCACCGTGCTTGCACGCACGCCTCGACCGCGCCCTGCACCTCGAGCTGCTGCTCCGCCGCGCCCTGCCTCGCTCCGGGGCCGCGCTCGTCGCGCCCGCGACCTCCTGTGGCCGCGCCTGGAGTTCTGCTCCCCTGCGTCTGCTCCACTCCCTCTGCACCCTGGCCGCACCCACCTGCGCCCAGCCACGCGTGCCCGCTCTCGCCGCCGCAACCGCAGCTCGCCCCGCTGGCCGCACGTTGGCGCCCGCGTGCGTCCCCGCAGCCGCGCGCTGACCTCGCCCGCGCCACGCCCGGCTCGCTCGCCGGCCGCGCGGTTCTGCTGCGCCACCGCCCGGCCTCGCCCTGTCCGCTCGCCCGCGCCGCCCACTGCTGTGCGAGCCGCCGCCCCTCCTCCGCCCCGCGGCAGGGTGCCTGTGGCCGCCGGTGCCCCGTAGCTCCCCGCGCCCGGCGCTGCTTCCGCCGTCGCCGGCCATCGAGGCCTCGGGCGCGCTCGCCCTCGCCTCTCGTGGCCTCGGGTGCGAGCACCCGCACCTGTACGCCCGTTCGCCCGAACCCGCTATGGCCTATGGGCCAATGACATATGGGCCCCGCCCAGAAAACGTTTTAAAGTAAATGAAAATAAAATGTAAATAATAAAAATAATTAAAATTAATTAATTTAATTAATTAGTCTAATTAATTAGTTAGTTTAATTAAGCAGTAATTAATTAACTTAACCCTAATGACTGCTGACATCAGCATGATGTCATGCTGATGTCATCAGTTACTATTCTGGATAATTCGAAATTAAATAATAAAAATAAATTCCAGAAATTAATAAAAGCTTTAGAAAATCATATAAAATAAACCGTAACTCCGATGAAAATACTTTCTACATGAAAGTTGTTCAGAACGACGAGACGAATCCGAATACGCGATCCGTTCGTCCGCCACATGTCTCTAACTATCAAAACATGCAACCGTTCCCCTCCGGTCATCTGTCTAACAAATGTCCGGAACCGGGAAAACATTCCCGGTTGGATCCCTCCTTCCTCAGTGACGTGCAACCGTACGTTAGGACACACCCGGCACTGCGTATTGTCATGTCATACTTTGTGTAGCACTTGCTTGCTTAATATTTATACTGTTTCCTCCCCCTCTTCTCTCTCGATAGAGCCCGGTGCCGACGCAGCTCCGGTGATTGGTTCCAGTACTGACGACCTCGCCCTTGCCGCCGAGCAACCAGGCAAGCCCCCCCCTTTGATCATCCCGATATCGCCCATTCTAATTTCCCATGCTTGCATTAGAATTGCTGCTGCTGCTGCTGCTGCTTTACCTATTCTGATGCATAGCCTGTTCATTGTAACCTGCTGTTGATAATTACCTACATATCCTAAACTGTTTAGTCTAGGCTGGGTAGAGACCTATCAGTGACCCCACTTATCCCGACTGCCGCGCTGGATCGTCAGAAGACCCGATCAACGGGATTGAAGACCAGGCCCCGACACCGCACATCACCCCCCCCTTAGTTGTAACGACACTGGAGCGTTACTATCGAGTGTCGAGGGTGAAACCTCATGTAGCACTTCTGATGTTAACTCTGTAGAGTAGTTATTCGGTCGTGGTCATCGAGGGTGATTCCTCCTTCACCGCTTCCGATAACGACGCTGTCGTACAACACCTCAAGTGTGGACCCAGTGAGGGTGATTCCTCCTAGTTCACCTTGACGGATACATCGAGTGGGAATTCAATGAGGGTGATACCTCGGATTCCCTGATGTTATGGACACACGGATACTTGGACTTTACAATGTTACTTGGAAAGGCGGGTCGACCCTGAGGGGTACCCGCGTGTGATGTGAAGGCGGGTTGCCAGTGTGGTGCCCGAGTGGTGAATACGAGGCGCGGCCGGGCATTCTTAACCCATGCCGCAAGTCCTCGAGACGGGGCGACGGGGTCACATCTTTCGTGAGTCTCTGCTCGTTACCGCAAGCCCCTAGTCCTAGCGATTTGGATATTTGATCCGAGCAGGCCTCTGGCCTGATAGCACTAACCATCACGTGGGCATAGTATGGGCGTTCTGCATCCTATGCATCAGCCGAAAGCTCTGTCAGACGTCCAGTTCAGCATGGCGGCACGGTCGGATCGTGTCGGCCACCCGAGGCGATGCTGGTATCCACCTTGTGCGCAACGACCCGGAGGGCGAGGGGCGATGGCCAAGACCGCCTTGCGCTTAGGATGTAGGCCGGCGGGGACCTCTCTGCTGAGCCGTAGGTAGGGTTGCGATGTGTCGTTTGGCCGAGGCCGGGCATGACCCAGGAAAGTGTGTCCGGCCGAAGTTAATCGAGCGTGTTGGGTAAGTTGGTGCACCCCTGCAGGGAAGAACACTTCTATCGATAGCCAGTCCTACGGTAAAGGACACTCGGAGTTGTATCCTGATTGATACAATTTAGAACTGGATACCTGTGACGAGACCTGTATGTATGGCTCTGGGATTGCTTCTCGCAGGGAGTCGAGAAGGGATCTCAGGACGAGGTTTGATGACTTTATGGCTCTGGGATTGCTTTCTCGCAGGGAGTCGAGAAAGGATCTCTGGGTGAGGTTGCTATTATCACTGCTACCTTATATTGTATTGTTCTACTCTCTCCTATTGCTGCAAGACCGCTGAAGATGCTAGTCTTCGATAGGACTAGGCCTTCTCTCTATTCTGGCATTTCTGCAGCCTAGTCCACATATACAGCCTCCCCTTGATAATGTTGCATATGTAGTGTAGATCCTTGCTTGCTGAGTACTTCTGAGTACTCACGGTTGCTTTGTTTTCCTTTTTCTCCCCATATCAGTTTGACGTGACCAGAGGACGGAGCCCCCTGAGACAGATGCCCCGACGATCGCTACTACTACTACCCAAAGGATGGATACTACTATGAGTTGACTGACGACCAGGAGTAGGATCAGAGGGTCCCAGGCAGGAGGCCTTCGCCTTTCGATCGTAGTGTTTTATTTCGCCCCGCCTTTCTAAAGGCCTTTCTGTTTCTATTTCATATCTGTACTCAGATATCTGATGCTTCCGCTGACGCTTGTTCGCAAGCTTATGTATTCGAGCCCTCGAGGCCCCTGGCTTGTAATATAAAGCTTGTATGACTTTATTTATGTTTTAGAGTTGTGTTGTGATATCTTCCCGTGAGTCCTTAGGCGTGATCGTGTGCATTTGCGTGTATGATTAGTGCACGATCGGGCCGGGGGCGTCACACTTGGTCACCGGCCGCCGCCCGCGCCCACCACGCGCCCGCGCGCGACCACGCCCAGGCCGGCCCCGCTCGTCGCCTTTGCCCACGCCCGCTGCTACAGCCGCGCGCGCAGCTCTGCTGCCCCAGCTCCACCGCGCCGCCGCTCGCCGTCCGACGGGCCACCGCGCCCGGCCGCCCCTGCCCCGCCCGCGCTCGCCTCCCGCCCGCGCGCGGCCCCGCGCACGCCGGCGCCCGTCGCTGCCTCACCCGCTGGCCGCACCCGTGCGCCCGTATGCGCATCGAACATGTCCGGTGCCCAAACGGGCACAGCCCGGACATGTCCGGCTGTGCCACTGACCAGTGGGCCAGCCTCTGTAAAAAAAAATATAATATAAATAAATAAATAATAAATAAATAAATAGTTAATTAATTAATTAATTAGTAAATTAATTAAGTTAATTAATCCTGTTTAATTAGACTAATTAATTAGTTAACTTAACTAACCCTAATGACTGCTGACGTCAGCATGATGTCATGCTGACGTCATCATTTACTACTCTGGATAATGTTAATTTAAATAATTAATTAAATTCCAGAAATTAATAAAAACTTTAGAAAATCATTTTAAATAATCCGTAACTCCGATGGAAAAACTTTGTACATGAAAGTTGCTCAGAACGACGAGACGAATTCGAATACGTGCTCCGTTCGTCCGTCGCGCGTCCCTAACTATCCGACCGTGCAACCGTTCCCCTCCGGTCATCTGTCTGACAAATGTCCGGAACCGGAAAAACATTCCCGGATGGATTCCTCCTTCCTCGGTGACGTGCAACCACACGTTAGAACACACCCGGCACTGCATATTGTCATGCCGTACTTTGCGTTGCTCATGATTTGCTGTGTATTTATACTGTTTCCTCCCCCTCTTCTCTCTCGTTAGACCCCGAGACCGACATCGTCCCCGAGACCGACGCAGCTCCGGAGCCTGAAGACACCACTGACAACCTTGCCCTTGCCGCCGAGCAACCAGGCAAGCCCCCCTTTTTGATCATCCCGATATCGCCCATTCTATTTCTCATGCTTGCATTAGAATTGCTGCTGCTGCTGCTTTACCTATTCTGATGCATAGCCTGTTCATTGTAACCTGCTGTTGATAATTACCTGCATATCCTAAACTATTTAGTCTAGGCTGGGTAGAGACCTATCAGTGACCCCACTTATCCCGACTGCCACGCTGAATCGTCAGAAGACCCGATCAACGGGATTGAAGACCAGGACCCGACACCGCACATCACCCCCCTTAGTTGTAACGACACTGCAGCGTTACTATCGAGTGCCGATGGTGAAACCTCATGTAGCACTTCTGATGTTAACTCTGTAGAGTAGCTATTCGGTCATGGTCATCGAGGTTGATTCCTCCTTCGCCACTTCCGGTAACGACGCTGTCGTGCAACACATCAAGTGTGAACCCATCGAGGGTGAATCCTCCGAGTTCACCTTGACAGACACATCGAGTAGGAATCCAACGAGGGTGATACCTCGGATTCCCCTGATGTTATGGACACACGGATACTTGGACTTTACACTGTTCCTTGGATAGGCGGGTCGGCCCTGAGGGGTACCCGCGTGCGCCTGAGAGGCGAGTGTTGTGAAGACGGGTGCCTGTGTGGTGCCCGAGTGGTGAATACGAGGCACGGCCGGGCATTCTTAACCCTTGCCGCAAGTCCTCGAGACGGGGCGACGGGGTCACATCTTTCGTGAGTCTCTGCTCGTTACCGCAAGCCCCTAGTCCTAGCGATTTGGATATTTGATCCAAGCAGGCCTCTGGTCTGATAGCACTAACCATCACGTGGGCATAGTATGGGCATTCTGCATCGTAGCATCAGCCGACAGTTCTGACAGACGTCCAGTTCAGCATTGTGGCACGGTCGGATCGTACCGACCCTTCGAGGCAGTGCTGGTATCCACCCTGCACACAACGACCCGGAGTGCACAGGGCGATGGCCCAAGACCCCTGAGTGCTTAGGATGTAGACCGGCGGGGACCTCTCTGCTGAGCTTTAGGTAGTGCTGCGGTGTGTCGTTTGACCGAGGCCGGGCATGACCCAGGAAAGTGTGTCCGGCCGGAGTTAATCGAGCGTGTTGGGTAAGTTGGTGCACCCCTGCAGGGAAGAATACTTCTATCGATAGCCTGTCCTACGGTAACGGACACTCGGAGTTGTATCCTGATTGATACAATTTAGAACTGGATACTTGGATACTATGGCTCTGGGATTGCTTTTCGCAGGGAGTCGAGAAGGGATCTCCGGACGAGGTTGATGACTGTATGGCTCTGGGATTGCTTTCTCGCAGGGAGTCGAGAAAGGATCTCTGGGTGAGGTTGAGACTTAATGATACTACTACATTATATTGTACTGTTCTACTCTCTTCTACTGCTGCAAGACCTCTGAAGATGCTAGTCTTCGATAGGACTAGGCCTTCTCTCTATTCTTGCATTTCTGCAGCCCAGTCCACATATACAGCCTCCCCTTGAAAATGTTGCATATGTAGTGTAGATCCTTGCTTGCTGAGTACTTTTGAGTACTCACGGTTGCTTTGTTTTCCTTTTCTCCCCATATCAGTTTGTCGTGACCAAGATGACGGAGCCCCTGAGACAGCTGCCCTGCCGACGATCGCTACTACTACTACCCAGAGGATGGATTCTGCTATGAGTTGACTGACGACCAGGAGTAGGATCGGAGGGTCCCAGGCAGGAGGCCTACGCCTTTCGATCGTAGTGTTTTATTTTGCCCCGCCTTTCTAAAGGCCTTTCTGTTTCTGTTTCATATCTGTACACAGATATCTGATGCTTCCGCTGACGCTTGTTCGCAAGCTTATGTATTCGAGCCCTCGAGGCCCCTGGCTTGTAATATAAAGCTTGTATGACTTTATTTATGTTTTAGAGTTGTGTTGTGATAACTTCCCGTGAGTCCTTAGGCTTGATCGTGTGCATTTGCGTGTATGATTAGTGCACGATTGGGCCGGGGGTGTCACAAGTTGGTATCAGAGCCGACTGACTGTAGGAACCCCCTTTCCAACTCCTTGGCCGAAGTTGAGTCTAGTGGTCCAAAACTATTTTACTAACTTGGCTGTGTGGCTTACGGGCCCACGTCGCCAATTGGGTGGTATTATGATCTTTTACCCCTCGACCTTTACTCTGGGCCTCTGATCTCTCTTCTACTCGGGTTAAAATTTTACTAACTCCAACATTAGGCTCTCGTGCTCACGTCCACCCGGAGTTCTGAAAATATCCCCCCTTGCTTCAAGACTTTGGGCCAGGTTCTGCTTACAGGATCCTTTTATCGAGGGCACCCTGTGTTGTCACTTGCAGATTCCTCGCTCCGTCAATTTTCTCCGACGTTGATGTAGCCTTTGCTATGTCTCGTTGTGTACTCCCCTACTGCGTGCCTGTGCGCCGCCTAGCATGTCTAGCTTCTAAATTTGCGCCGTTGTGCTGTCCGCATGTACCTGACTCTGTGAATGGATTGGTATGTCTTTCAACGACTACTATTTTACATCTAATGCCCTTCCTGTTCATCTCTTGTGTTACGTCCTGAATAACTCATTACACATGCAGTCTTTCTTGCTAAACTACCCCTGTTGATTTGGCAGGATGGCTGACGATCCACCATCTCCACCCTATATTGCCGCAATGATGCAGCAGTTTGAACTCAACCGTTAGCAGTTTGAGCTTAACCGTCAGTTTATGACCGGAGTATTGGCTCAATTCCCAACTCAGAATGCTCAGCAACAGAATGCTCCAATAACTCTGCCAGAATTTGTGCGCCTCAATCCATCCGTTTTCCGCAACTCCACCAATCCCATGGATGCTGATGATTGGCTTCGTGACATCCTGTTTGAGATGGAGTCAGCTAATATTGCCCCTGATAGTTAGGTCACCTTTGCGACATTCCACCTGAAGGGCCCAGCTGCTCAATGGTGGGAAAGCCACAAGGCTATGTTGCCTGCAGACACTGTAACCACTTGGAGGAATTTCAGTCAGCTTTTCATGCACGTTACATTCCTCAAGGTCTGATGGACCAGAAGAAGCAGGAGTTCCGTAAACTATCACAGGGCACAATGATGGTGGATGAATATCAGAGGAAATTCCTTGAATTATCCTGCTATGCTGCGGATGACGTCGACACTGACACTCGCAAGAAGGAGAAATTCCGTGAAGGAGTGCATACGGATATAAAACTTGCACTTGCTGTCCATGATTGCTCAGAGTTCGCAACGCTTGTCAGCAAATCTTTCCAAATTGAAACAGCTCTGACTGAGTACCAGGAGTCGCTCAAGCACACTCATGGAGCTGGCTCATCCTCGGGTCAGCCTGTTCAGAAACGTCGAGTCTGGATCCCACACAATGTTCATCACCGACCTGCTCCAACACCAAGACCATCTTATGTTGCACCTCGTCTGCCTTCACCGCCGAGACAGCTTACGGTTCATGATGGACCGCCTAATGCTATGGATTCTCATCAAGTTGCGCCACGTCCTCCTAATGGTCGTAAGAAGGGTTGTCGAAACCGCCGATTCTGAAACTGTAATACCATACCGTCTGCTGTTGTACTTGGCTATGCCAATCACATTAATGCTGAAAAGGCTCAGAAGGAACCGACTATCGTGCTGGGAACACTGCCTGTGAATTCAGTACCAGCCTCTGTTCTCTTCGATTCAGGAGCATCGCATGCTTTTGTGTCCCAATGATTTGCTCAGTCACATGAGTTATACTTGGAGGAATTACTCACTCCTCTAATGGTTCAGTCCCCGAGATCCAAGTGGCAAACCACAATGCTAAGCCCTCACAACCACATCGAGATTGGAGGTCTACTTTTTCCGGTTTCTCTCATTGTACTTGGACCTTCCGACATAGACATTATTCTCGGTATGGACTGGTTGACAGCCCATAATGCTTTGATTTACTGTGCTACTAAGACAGTCCAGCTCACACACCCTTCTGGCCAGATAGTCAAATACTCAGCCCGAATAGCTCAAGATGCTGAGAGCCAGATATATGTTCTGAATGCATTGAACGCTTCACCTCTTGAAGGCATCGACAACGTTCCAGTTGTTCGTGATTTTCAAGATGTATTTCCAGAAGAACTTCCAGGAATACCCCCTGCTAGAGCTGTTGAGTTCGTCATCGACTTGAAGCCTGGCACAACTCCTATTGCGAAGCGTCCTTATAAGATGCCTCCGCATCACCTTCTTGAACTTAAGGAGGAAATCGACACGTCACTTAAGAAAGGTTTCATCCGCCCCATTTCCTCTGCTTGGGGAGCACCTTCACTCTTCGTTAAGAAGAAGGATGGAACTAACCGATTGGTTCAGGATTACCGACCTATCAACCAAGCAACAATTCAGAATAAATATCCGCTTCCCCGGATCAATGATTTGTATGATCAACTTGCCGGTTCCTCAGTATTCTCTAAGCTTGATTTGAGATTGGGATACCATCAGATCCGTGTTCGTGAAGAGGATATTCCGAAGACTGCATTTGTTACTCGCTATGGTTCTTATGAGTACACTGTCATGTCATTTGGCTTAACAAATGCTCCAGCCACATTCTCCCGTCTGATGAATTACATCTTCATGGATTACCTCGACAAATTTGTCGTGGTTTATCTAGATGATATTCTGGTCTATTCAAAGAATAAGGAAGAACATGCCAAACACCTCCGTCTTGTACTGGAAAGGCTCCGAGAACACCAGTTGTATGCCAAATACTCCAAATGTGAATTCTGGCTTTCTGAAGTAACCTACCTTGGTCATGTGATTTCCAAAGATGGCATTGCCGTTAACCCAGAACGAGTTCAGGCTATTCTAGACTGGAGTCCTCCAAAGAACGTCAAGCAAGTGAGAAGTTTTCTCGGCCTTGCAAGCTATTGCCGTCGATTTGTCGAGAACTTTTCTAAGATTGCTAAGCCTTTGACTGATCTGCTTCACAAGGGCATTAAGTTTGAATGGACAGACAAATGTCAGGAAAGTTTCCAGACACTCAAAGACAAGTTGACATCTGCCCCAGTACTGTCTCCTCCAGATACCCGCAAAGACTTCGTGATTTATTGTGATGCATCCCGTGAAGGATTAGGTTGTGTCCTAATGCAAGAGC
Source organism: Thinopyrum elongatum (assembly GCA_011799875.1). NCBI lineage: Eukaryota > Viridiplantae > Streptophyta > Magnoliopsida > Poales > Poaceae > Thinopyrum > Thinopyrum elongatum. Next base: position 389,857 of record JAAAXO010000020.1, read on the forward strand.
GTAAGGTGATTGCCTATGGCTCTCGTCAGTTGCGCCCACATGAAGAGAATTATCCGGTACATGATCTAGAACTCGCTGCTGTGATCTATGCATTGCAGTTGTGGCGACATTACCTTCTCGGTAATCGTTGCGAGATATACACGGATCATAAAAGTCTGAAGTACTTGTTTACTCAACCATCCCTGAACCTCCGTCAGCAAAGATGGATGGAGGCCATTGCGGACTATGATTTGGGTATTTCTTATACCCCTAGCAAGGCTAACGTGATGGCTGATGCCTTAAGCCACAAGTCCTATTGCGACAACCTCATGGTTAGGCGAGCTCAACCTCATCTTTTTGAAGAATTGTGCAAGCTGAATCTGTGTATTGTTCCACAGGGTTCTCTTAATAACCTTGTGATACAACCAGATCTTGAGAAAGCCGTTAAGGATGCGCAAGCTAAAGATGCTGAAATTGATCTGATGAAGAAAGACCTTCACCTTGTAAAGTACAGGGATTTCTCGTTGTCTGAAGATGGAACCTTGTATTTCAGAAATCGCATTGTCGTACCTCGTTTCGAACTCATGACTGACAAAGTCATGAAGGAGGCACATGACACACCATTGTCTATTCATCCGGGTAGCACCAAGATGTATCGTGATCTCCGTCAAAGGTACTGGTGGTCTAGAATGAAGCAGGACATTGCTTGATATGTTGCTGAATGTGATGTGTGTCGACGCGTTAAAGCAGAACATCAGAAGCCAGCTGGAATTCTGCAACCACTTCCTATTCCTCTATGGAAATGGGATAAGGTTCAGATGGATTTCTTTACAGGACTTCCCAGGTCACAGAAGGGTCACGATGCTATTCTTGTCGTCGTCGACCAGCTCTCTAAAGTTGCACACTTTCTGCCTGTCAAAGAGACTATCACTGCTAGTCAGTTAGCAGAGTTGTATATCTCCAGAATTGTTTCACTCCATGGTATTCCGAAGGAGATCAGTTCGGACCGTGGCGGTCTTTTCACTTCCAAATTCTGGGAAAGTTTCCAAATAGCTATGGGAACTCATATTACCTGGAGTTCAACTTATCACCCCCAATCCCAAGGCCAAGTCGAACGAGTCAATCAAGTGCTTGAAGACATGCTTCGGGCTTGTGTTATTTCTTTCGGCAAGAAGTGGGAAGAATCTCTTCCGTATGCTGAGTTTTCTTATAACAACAGCTATCAAGCCAGCTTGAAAATGGCCCCCTTCGAAGTACTATATGGACGTAAGTGTCGAACCCCTCTGAATTGGTCAGAAACTGGGGAACGACCGCTCGTGGGTCCGAATATTATTCAACACACCGAAGAACAAGTTCGTATTGTCCGGGAAAATCTCAAGGCGGCTCAGGACCGCCAGAAGAGCAACTATGATCGCAAACGATGGGGTTTGACTTATCAACCTGGTGATCAGGCTTATCTTCGTGTCACTCCTATGAAAGGCACTCACCGTTTTGGAATCAAGGGCAAGCTAGCTCCACGCTATATTGGTCCTTTCCGCATTGTTGCAAGGCGTGGACAGGTGGCGAATAAATTGGAATTGCCACCGCAATTCTCTCATATCCACGACATCTTCCATGTGTCGCAACTTCGTCAATGCTTCAAGGATTCTCCACAGCGAGCTGTGGATCACGAGGAGCTCGAATTGCAAGATGACCTATCTTATAAGGAGCATCCGATCCGCATTCTCGATGAAGCTGAACGTCGGACCCGTCAGAAGGTTACCAAGTTCCTCAAAGTGCAGTGGTCAAATGATACTGAAGATGAGGCCACTTGGGAACGCGAGGATAATCTTCGTGCGGAATACCCCGAACTTTTTCCTTCTACCTCTTAATTCTCGGGACGAGAATTCTTGTTAGTAGAGGATATTTGTAACACCCCCAGTGGTTAGCCACAGTAATCCCATTTTGATAATGCCAAGTCAGCATGATTATCAGTGCATGATCATCATTAACATCATATTGCATTTCAACTCCTAACCTCAAATTCAAATTTAAATGAAAGTGGAAAATAAAAGTTGTCCAACATAGAAACTAAATTGTTCATTAAATAGCAAATATATCAGAGACAATTCTAAAATTGAAACCAACATCATTGGAGTTGGGTAAGTGACTCAAACATCTTCAAACAGCGACTAAAAACAATATTTAATAACCATTTATTAAATCTAACTTAAGTATGAAATGATGTTTTTCCCAAACTAATTTTAGGTGTGAGGGAATAAAGCACTGGTATTTATGGACTAGGTCTCCCTTTTACAAAATTCGGTTTGGGGCCTAACTATTTACTAAACAGAGATATATGAATTAAGAAAAAGAAAAAGAAAGAAAGCAAAAGAAAAAAATAAAAAGGCCCCCTCCTCCCGGGCCTCGGCCCAGCCACATGCCCAGGACGGCCCACCCCCCACTCCCTTATCCCCTCACCCCCGCAAACCCTACCCCGATCCCCACTTCCCCCCCCCCCTCTCGTCTCTCCCCCTCACCAGCGGCTCCCCGCCGCCGCCGCCGCCTTCGTCCCCGGCGCCGCCCCGCTCCGTTACCGCCTGCTCCTCCCCGACCTCGCTGCCCCGCCCCCTCGCCGTGCCGCTCCGACGCCGGCCTGCGCCCCGTCGCGCCCCGGCGCCCCCGACCCGGCAGCCGCCCCCACCGCCACGCCGGTCTGCCTCGTCTCCCTCTCTGCCTCCACGCCGATCCCGTCCCGACTCGGCCTCCCCCTACGTGAGCTTTCCCCGCCGCCGCCTCTGCTCGGCCCTCCCTTGCGCCTTGGTCACCGGCCGCCGCCCGCGCCCACCACGCGCCCGGGCTCGCGCGCAACCACGCCCAGGCCTGCCCCGCTTGTCGCCTCTGCCCACGCCCGCTGCTGCAGCCGCGCGCGCAGCTCTGCTGCCCCGGCTCCACCGCGCCGCCGCTCGCCGTCCGACGGGCCACCGCGCCCAGCCGCCCCTGCCCCGCCCGCGCTCGCCTCCCGTCCGCGCGCGGCCCCGCGCACGCCGGCGCCCGTCGCCGCCTCACCCGCTGGCCACACCCGTGCGCCCGTATGCGCACCGGACATGTCCGGTGCCCAAACGGGCACAGCCCGGACATGTCCGGCTGTGCCACTGACCAGTGGGCCAGCCTCTGTAAATATATATATATATATAATATAAATAATTAATAAATAAGTAAATAAATATTTAATTAGTAAATTAATTAAGTTAATTAATCCTGTTTAATTAGACTAATTAATTAGTTAACTTAACTAACCCTAATGACTGTTGACGTCAGCATGATGTCATGCTGACGTCATCATTTACTATTCTGGATAATGTTAATTTAAATAATTAATTAAATTCCAGAAATTAATAAAAACTTTAGAAAATCATTTTAAATAATCCGTAACTCCGATGGAAAAACTTTGTACATGAAAGTTGCTCAGAACGACAAGACGAATTCGAATACGTGCTCCGTTCGTCCGTCAAGCGTCCCTAACTATCCGAACGTGCAACCGTTCCCCTCCGGTCATCTATCTGACAAATGTCCGGAACCGGAAAAACATTCCCGGATGGATTCCTCCTTCCTCGGTGACGTGCAACCACACATTAGAACACACCCGACACTGCATATTGTCATGCCGTACTTTGCGTTGCTCATGATTTGCTGTGTATTTATACTGTTTCCTCCCCCTCTTCTCTCTCGTTAGACCCCGACACCGACGTCGTCCCCGAGACCGACGCAGCTCCGGAGCCCGAAGACACCACTGACAACCTTGCCCTTGCCGCCGAGCAACCAGGCAAGCCCCCCCTTTTTGATCATCCCGATATCGCCCATTCTATTTCTCATGCTTGCATTAGAATTGCTGCTGCTGCTGCTGCTTTACCTATTCTGATGCATAGCCTATTCATTGTAACCTGCTGTTGATAATTACCTGCATATCCTAAACTGTTTAGTCTAGGCTGGGTAGAGACCTATCAGTGACCCCACTTATCCCGACTGCCGCGCTGGACCGTTAGAAGACCCGATCAACGGGATTGAAGACCAGGACACGACACCGCACATCACCCCCCTTAGTTGTAACGACACTGCAGCGTTACTATCGAGTGCCGAGGGTGAAACCTCATGTAGCACATCTGATGTTAACTCTGTAGAGTAGCTATTCGGTTGTGGTCATCGAGGGTGATTCCTCCTTCGCCACTTTCGGTAACGACGCTGTCGTGCAACACATCAAGTGTGAACCCATCGAGGGTGAATCCTCTGAGTTCACCTTGACAGACACATGGTTAAAGAAATGAAATGGTTGTTGCCTTCTCGGACAAGAAGGATTTCTTTTACGAGCGCTAGAGTAGGAATCCAACGAGGGTGATACCTCGGATTCCCGCTGATGTTATGGACACACGGATACTTGGACTTTACACTGTTCCTTGGATTGGCGGGTCGGCCCTGAGGGGTACCCGCGTGCGCCTGAGAGGCGAGTGTTGTGAAGACGGGTGCCTGTGTGGTGCCCGAGTGGTGAATACGAGGCACGGCAGGGCATTCTTAACCCTTGCCGCAAGTCCTCGAGACGGGGCGACGGGGTCACATCTTTCGTGAGTCTCTGCTCGTTACCGCAAGCCCCTAGTCCTAGCGATTTGGATATTTGATCCGAGCAGGCCTCTGGTCTGATAGCACTAACCATCACGTGGGCATAGTATGGGCGTTCTGCATCGTAGCATCAGCCGACAGTTCTGTCAGACGTCCAGTTCAGCATTGTGGCACGGTCGGATCGTACCGACCCTCCGAGGCGGTGCTGGTATCCACCCTGCACACAACGACCCGGAGTGCACAGGGCGATGGCCCAAGACCCCTGAGTGCTTAGGATGTAGACCGGCGGGGACCTCTCTGCTGAGCTTTAGGTAGGGCTGCGGTGTGTCGTTTGACCGAGGCCGGGCATGACCCAGGAAAGTGTGTCCGGCCGGAGTTAATCGAGCGTGTTGGGTAAGTTGGTGCACCCATGCAGGGAAGAATACTTCTATCGATAGCCTGTCCTACGGTAACGGACACTCGGAGTTGTATCCTGATTGATACAATTTAGAACTAGATACTTGGATACTATGGCTCTGGGATTGCTTCTCGGAGGGAGTCGAGAAAGGATCTCTGGGTGAGGTTCAGACTTAATGATACTACTACATTATATTGTACTGTTCTACTCTCTTTTACTGCTGCAAGACCTCTGAAGATGCTAGTCTTCGATAGGACTAGGCCTTCTCTCTATTCTTGCATTTCTGCAGCCTAGTCCACATATACAGCCTCCCCTTGAAAATGTTGCATATGTAGTGTATATCCTTGCTTGCTGAGTACTTCTGAGTACTCACGGTTGCTTTGTTTTCCTTTTCTCCCCATATCAGTTTGTCGTGACCAAGATGACGGAGCCCCTGAGACAGCTGCCCTGCCGACGATCGCTACTACTACTACCCAGAGGATGGATTCTGCTATGAGTTGACTGACGACCAGGAGTAGGATCGGAGGGTCCCAGGCAGGAGGCCTACGCCTTTCGATCATAGTGCTTTATTTTGCCCCGCCTTTCTATAGGCCTTTCTGTTTCTGTTTCATATCTGTACATAGATATCTGATGCTTCCGCTGATGCTTGTTCGCAAGCTTATGTACTCGAGCCCTCGAGGCCCCTGGCTTGTAAAATAAAGCTTGTATGACTTTATTTATGTTTTAGAGTTGTGTTGTGATAACTTCCCGTGAGTCCTTAGGCTTGATCGTGTGCATTTGCTTGTATGATTAGTGCACGATTGGGTCGGGGCCGTCACACTGAACGCACAAAAATTCTGGAGTTAAAATAAGTTATAAAAAATGAAATGCCTTTCTAACAGATGAGTTTTCGTCCGAAACCCTGATACTTCGAAAGAGATTGTCCATTTTGTACATGAAGTCCATCTAGTTTTTACCGTAACGCTCTCAACTTTTTAGCACATGCTATGTGTGTGAAATGATGATACCATGCCAACTTTCAACCTTTTCAGAGTTCATTTGTAGTGCTTTTCAATTTCAGGATCATTTAGCTAAAAAAAATCACTAAATGCATGAAAAATAGCAAATGAAGTCAGAAAGGGCTGAAAATTGATGACATGGCTCTGCATGGTGCATACTGAAGGCACAAAAAGTCTGGAGTTGAAATAAGTTATAAAAAATGAAATGTCTTTGTAACAGATGAGTTTTCGTCCGAAACCCTTATACATTGAAAGAGATTGTCCATTTTGTACACGAAGTGCATCCAGTTTTTGCCGTAGCCCTCTCAAATTTTTAGCACATGCTATGTGGGTGAAATGAGGATACCATGCCTACTTTCAACCTTTTCAGAGTTCATTTGTAGTGCTTTTCAATTTCAGGGTCATTTAGGTAAAAAAATCAGTAAATGCATGAAAAATAGCAAATGAAGTCAGAAAGGGTTGAAAATTGATGACCTGTCTTTGAATGGTTCATACTGAATGCACAAAAAGTCTGGAGTTGAAATAAGTTATAAAAAATAAAATGTCTTTGTAACAGATGAGTTTTCGTCCGGAACCCTGATACATCGAAAGAGATTGTCCAATTTGTACACGAAGTGCATCCAGTTTTTGCCGTAGCCCTCTCAACTTTTTAGCACATGCTATGTGGGTGAAATGATGATACCATGCCACTTTCAACCTTTCTAGAGTTCATTTGGTAGTGCTTTTTTCAATTTCAGGGTCATTTAGCTAAAAAAATCAATAATGCTGAAAAATAAGCACAATAAGTCAGAAAGGTTGAAAATTGATGACCCTGCTTTGAATGGTGCTACTGAAATGCACAAAATCTGGAGTTGAATAATTTATAAAAATGAAATGCCCTTTGTAACTGATGTTTTCGTCCGAAACCCTTATACTTCGAAAGGATTGTCCATTTTGTACATGGAGTGCATCCAGTTTTTAACCGTAACCCTCTCAACTTTTTTAGCACATGCTATGTGCGTAAAATGATGATACCATGCCAACTTTCAACCTTTCAGAGTTCATTGTAGTGCTTTTCAATTTCATCGGATCATTTAGCTAAAAAATCAGTAAATGCATGAAAATAGCAAATGAAGTCAGAAAGGGTTTGAAAATTGATGACATGGCTTTGCATGGTGGCATACTGAAAGGCACAAAAATTCTGGAGTTGAAATAAGTTATAAAAAATGAAAATGTCTTTTGTAACAATGAGTTTTCGTCCGCAAACCCTGATACAATCGAAAGAGATTGTCCATTTTGTACCGAAGTGCATCCAGTTTTTGCCGTAGCCCTCTCTCAAATTATGTTAGACATGCATGTGGGTGAAATGAGATACCATGCCACTTTCACCACCTTTTCAGAGTTCATTGTAGTGCTTTTTCAATTTCCAAGGGTCATTTAGGTAAAAAAAATCAGTAAATGCATGAAAAATAGCAAATGAAGTCAGAAAGTTGAAAATTGATGACCTGGCTTTGGAATGGTTCATACTGAATGCACAAAAAGTCTGGAGTTGAAATAAGTTATAAAAAATAAATGTCTTTGTACGAATGAGTTTTCGTCCGGAACCTCCTGATGCATCAAAGAGATTGTCCATTTGTACACGAAGTGCATCCACTTTTTGCGTAGCCCTCTCAACTTTTTAGCACATGCTATGTGGGTGAAATGATGATACCATGCCAACTTTCAACCTTTTTCAGAGTTCATTGTAGTGCTTTTCAATTTCACAGGGTCTTTAGCTAAAAAAATATCAATAAATGCATGAAAAATAGCAATGAAAGTCAGAAAGGGTTGAAATTGATGACCTGGCTTTGAATGGTGCATACTGAATGCACAAAAGTCTGGAGTTGAAATAAGTTATAAAAAATGATGCCTTTGTAACTGATGAGTTTTCGTCCGAAACCCTGATACTTCGAAGAGATTGTCCATTTTGTACATGGAGTGCACCAGTTTTTTTACCGTAACCCTCTCACTTTTTAGCACATGCTATGTCGTAAAATGATGATACCATGCCAACTTTCAACTTTTCAGAGTTCATTTGTAGTGCTTTTCAATTTCAGGATCATTTAGGCTAAAAAAATCAGTAAATGCATGAAAAATAGCAAATGAGTCAGAAAGGGTTGAAAATTGATGACATGGCTTTGCATGGTGCATCTAAAGGCACAAAAGTCTTGAGTTGAAATAAGTTATAAAAAATGAAATGTCTTTGTAACAGATGAGTTTTTTTCGTCCGAAACCCCTGATACACATCTAAAGAGATTGTCCATTTTGTAACAGAAGTGCATCCAGTTTTTTGCCGCAGCCCTCTCAAATTTTTAAGACATGCTATGTGGGTGAAATGAGGATACCATGCCAACTTTCAACCTTTTCAGAGTTCATTTGTAGTGCTTTTTCAATTTATGGTCATTTAGGTAAAAAAAATAAGAATTGCGATGAAAAATACAAATGAAGTCAGAAAGGGTTGAAAATTGATGACCCTGGCTTTGAAATGGTTTCATACTGAAATGCACAAAGTCTGGAGTTAAATAAGTTATAAAAAATAAAATGTCTTTGTAACAGATGAGTTTTCGTCCGGAACCCTGATACGATCGAAAGAGATTGTCCAATTTGTACACGGAAGTGCATCCAGTTTTTTTGCCCGTAGCCCTCTCAACTTTTTAAGCACATGCTATGTGGGGAAATGATGATACCATGCCAACTTTCAACCTTTTCAGAGTTCATTTGTAGTGCTTTTCAATTTCAGGTCATTTAGCTAAAAAATCAATAAATGCATGAAAAATAGCAATGAGAGTCAGAAAGGGTTGAAAATTGATGACCTGGCTTTGAATTGTGCATACTGAATGCACAAAAAGTCTGGAGTTGAAATAAGTTATAAAAATGAAATGCCTTTGTAACTGATGAGTTTCGTCCGAAACCCTGATACTTTCGAAGAGATTGTCCATTTTGATCAGGAGTTCATCCATTTTTAACCGTAACCCTCTCAACTTTTTAGCACATGCTGTGCGTAAAATGATGATACCATGCCAACTTTCACTCTTTTCAGATCATTTGTAGTGCTTTTCATTTCAGGATCATTTAGCTAAAAAATCAGTAAATGCATGAAAAATAGCAATGAAGTCAGAAAGGGTTGAAATTGATGACATGGCTTGCATGGTTGCATCTGAGGCACAAAAGTCTGGAGTTGAAATAAGTTATAAAAAATGAAAGGTCTTTGTAACAGATGAGTTTTCGTCCGAAACCCTGATACAATCGAAGAGATTTTCCATTTTGTACAAGAGTGCATCCAGTTTTTGCCGTAGCCCTCTCAATTTTTAGCACATGCTATGTGGGTGAAATGAAGATACCATGCCAACTTTCAACCTTTTCAGAGTTCATTTGTAGTGCTTTCAATTTCAGGTCATTTAGGATAAAAAAAATCAGTAAATGCAGAAAAATAGCAAATGAAGTCAGAAAGGGTGAAAATGATGACCTGCTTTGAATGGTCATACTGAATGCACAAAAAGTCTGGAGTTGAAATAAGTTATAAAAAATAAAATGTCTTTGTAACAGATGAGTTTTTCGTCCGGAACCCTGATACATCGAAAGAGATTGTCCAATTTGTACACGAGTGCATCCAGTTTTGCCGTAGCCCTCTCAACATTTTTAGGCACATGCTATGTTGGTGAATGATGATACATGCCAACTTTCAACCTTTTCAGAGTTCATTTGTAGTGCTTTTCAATTTCATTCAGTCATTTAGCTAAAAAAAAATCAATAAATGCATGAAAAAGCAAATGAAGTCAGAAAGGGTTGAAATTGATGACCTGGCTTTGAATGTTGCTACTGAATGACAAAAGTCTGGAGTTGAAATAAGTTATAAAAATGAATGCCTTTGTAACTGATGAGTTTTCGTCCGAAACCCTGTATACTTCGAAAGAGATTGTCCATTTTGTACATGAGGCATCCAGTTTTTACCGTAACCCTCCACTTTTTAGCACATGCTATGTGCGTAAAATGATATACCATGCCAACTTTCAACCTTTCGAGTTCATTTGTAGTGCTTTTCAATTTCAGGATCATTTAGCTAAAAAAATCAGTAAATGCATAAAGATAGCAAATGAAGTCAGAAAGGTTGAAAATTATGACATGGCTTTGCATGTGTGCATACTGAGGCACAAAAGTCTGGAGTTGAATAATTATAAAAATGAAATGTCTTTGTAACAGATGAGTTTTCGTGTCCGAAACCCTGATACATCGAAAGGATTGTCCATTTGTACACGAAGTGCATCCAGTTTTTTGCCGTAGCCCTCTCAAAATTTTTAGACATGCTATGTGGGTGAAATGAGGATACCATGCCAACTTTCAACCTTTTCAGAGTTCATTGTATGCTTTTCAATTTCAGGGTCATTTAGGTAAAAAAAAGTAAATGCATGAAAATAGCAATGAAGTCAGAAAGGGTGTTGAAAATTGATGACCTGCTTTTGAATGGTTCATACTGAATGCACAAAAATGTCTGGAGTTGAAATAAGTTATAAAAATAAAATGTCTTTGTAACAGATGAGTTTTCGTCCGGAACCCCTGTACATCGAAAGAGATTGTCCAATTTGTACACGAAGTGCATCCAGTTTTGCCGTACCTCTCAACTTTTTAGGCACATGCTATGTGGGTGAAATGATGATACCATGCCAACTTTCAACCTTTTCAGAGTTCATTTGTAGTGCTTTTCAATTTCGGGTCATTTAGCTAAAAAAATCATAAATGCATGAAAAATAGCAAATGAAGTCAGAAAGGGTTGAAAATTGATGACCGGCTTGAATGGTGCATACTGAAGCACAAAAAGTCTGGAGTTGAAATAGTTATAAAAAATAAATGCCTTTGTAACTGATGAGTTTTCGTCCGAACCCTGATACTTCAAGAGATTTGTCCATTTTGTACATGGAGTGCATCCAGTTTTTACCGTAACCCTACTCTACTTTTTAGCACATGCTAGTGCGTAAAATGATGATACCATCCAATTAATTCAACCTTTTCAGAGTTCATTTGTAGTGCTTTTCATTTCAGGATCATTTAGCTGCTAAAAAAATCATAATGCATGAAAAAGCAAATGAAGTCAGAAAGGTGTTGAAAATTGATGACATGGCTTTGCATGGGTCACTAAAGGCACAAAAAGTCTGGAGTTGAATAAGTTATAAAAAATGAAATGTCTTTTGTAACAGATGAGTTTTCTGTCCGAAACCCTGAATACATCGAAAGAGATTGTCCCATTTTGTAAACGAAGTGCATCCATTTTTGCCGTAGCCCTCTCAAATTTTTAGCAATGCTATGTGTGTGAAAGAGGATACCATGCCAACTTTCAACCTTTTCAGAGTTCATTTGTAGTGCTTTTCAATTTTAGGGTCATTTAGAGGTAAAAAAAATAAGTAAATGCATGAAAAATAGCAAATGAAGTCAGAAAGGGTTGAAAATTGATGACCTGGCTTTGAATGGTTCATACTGAATGCCAAAAAGTCTGGAGTTAAATAAGTTATAAAAAATAAAATGTCTTTGGTAACAGATGAGTTTTCGTCCGAACCTGATCCATCGAAAGAGATTGTCCAATTTTGTACACAACGAAGTTGCATCCAGTTTTTGCCGTAGCCCTCTCACACTTTTTAGTTAGCACATGCTATGTGGGTGAAATGATGATACCATGCCAACTTCACCTTTTCAGAGTTCATTTGTAGTGCTTTTCATTTCAGGGTCCATTTAGCTAAAAAAATCAATAAATGCTTGAAAAATAGCAAATGAAGTCGAAAGGGTTGAAAATTATGACTCTGGCTTGAAAGGTGCATACTGAATGCACAAAAGTCTGGAGTTGAAATAAGTTATAAAAAATGAAATGACTTTGTAACTGATGAGTTTTCGTCCGAAACCCTGATACTTCGAAAGAGATTGTCCATTTTGTACATGGAGTGCATCCAGTTTTTACCCGTAAACCCTCTCAACTTTTTAGCACATATGCTATGTGCGTAAAATGATGATACCATGCCAACTTTCAACCTTTTCAGAGTTCATTTGTAGTGCTTTTCAATTCAGGATCATTTAGCTAAAAAATCGTAAATGCATGAAAAATAGCAAATGAAGTCAAAAGGGATGAAAATTGATGACATGGTTTGGCATGGTGCATACTGAAGGCACAAAAGTCTGGAGTTGAAATAAGTTTAAAAAATGAAATGCCTTTGTACCGATGAGTTTTCGTCCGAAACCCTGATACTTTCGAAAGAGATTGTCCATTTTGTACATGGAGTGCATCCAGTTTTTTGCCGTATCCCTCTCAATTTTAGCACATGCTATGTGGGTGAAATGAGGATACCATGCCAACTTTCACCTTTTCAGAGTTCATTTGTAGTGCTTTTCAATTTCAGGGTCATTTAGGTAAAAAAAATCAGTAACTGCATGAAAAATAGCAATGAAGTCAGAAAGGGTTGAAATTGATGCCTGGCTTTGAATGGTTCATACTGAATGCACAAAAAGTCTGGAGTTGAATAAGTTATAAAACGATAAAACATGTTCTTTGTAACAGATTGAGTTTTCGTCCGGAACCCTGATACATCGAAAGAGATTGTCCAATTTGTACCAGAAGTCATCCAGTTTTTGCCGTAGCCCTCTCAACTTTTTAGCACATGCTATGTGGGTGAAATGATGATACCATGCCAACTTTCAACCTTTTCAGAGTTCATTTGTAGTGCTTTTCAATTTCAGGGTCATTTAGCTAAAAAAAATCATCAAATGCATGAAAAATAGCAAATGAAGTCAGAAAGGGTGACAAATTGCATGACCTGGCTTTGAATGGTGCCTACTGATGACAAAAAGTCTGGAGTTGAAATAAGTTATAAAAAGAAATGCCTTTTAACGATTAGTTTTCGTCCGACAACCCTGATACTTCGAAAGAGATTGTCCATTTTGTACATGGAGTGCATCCAGTTTTTTTTTTAATTTTGTTAAACGGAACCCTCTCAACTTTTTTAGACATGCTATGTGGCGTAAAATGATATACCATGCCAACTTTCAACCTTTTCAGAGTCATTGGTAGTGCTTTTCAATTTCAGGATCATTTAGCTAAAAAATCAGTAAATGCATGAAAGATAGCAAATGAAGTCAGAAAGGTTGAAAATTGTTGACATGGCTTTGCTGCTGGTGCATACTGAAGGCACAAAAAGTCTGGGTTGAAATAAGTTATAACAATGAAATGTCTTTGAACAGATGATTTTTCGTCCGAACCCTGATGCATCGAAAGAGATTGTCCTTTTGTACACGAAGTGCATCCAGTTTTTGCCGTAGCCCTCCTCAAATTTTTAGAACATGCTATGTGGGTGAAATGAGGATACCATGCCAACTTTCATCACCTTTTCAAGTTCATTTGTAGTGGCTTTTCAATTTCAGGGTCATTTGGTAAAAAAATTAGTAAATGCATGAAAAATACATGAAGTCAGAAAGGGTTGAAATTGATGACCTGGCTTTGAATGGTTCATACTGAATGCACAAAAAGTCTGGAGTTGAAATACGTTATAAAAAATAAAATGTCTTTGTAACAGATGAGTTTCGTCGCGGAACCCTGATACATCGAAAGAGATTGTCCAATTTGTACACGAAGTTCATCCAGTTTTTGCCGTAGCCCTCTCAACTTTTTAGCACTGCTATGTGGGTGAAATGATGATACCATGCAACTTTCAACCTTTTCAGAGTTCATTTGTAGTGCTTTTTCAATTTCAGGTCATTTAGCTAAAAAATCAATAATGCATGAAAAAATACAAATGAAGTCAGAAGGGTTGAAAATTGATGACCTGGCTTTGAATGGTGCATACTGAATGACAAAAGCGTCTGGAGTTGAATAAGTTATAAAAAATGAAATGCCTTTGTAACTGATGATTTTCGTCCGAAACCCTGATAACTGTCGAAAGAGATTGTCCATTTTGTACATTGGTGCATCCAGTTTTTACCGTAACCCTCTCAACTTTTTAGCACATGCGATGTGCGTAAAATGATGATACCATGCCAACTTTCAACCTTTTCAGAGTTCATTTGTATTGCTTTTCAATTTCAGATCATTTAGCTAAAAAAATCAGTAAATGCATGAAAAATAGCAAATGAAGTCAAAAGGGTTAAGAAATTGATGACATGGCTTTGCATGGTGCTACTAAAGGCACAAAAGTCTGGAGTTGAATAAGTTTAAAAAATGAAATGTCTTTGTAACAGATGAGTTTTCCTCCGAAACCCTGATACATCGAAAGAGATTGTCCATTTTGTAACGAAGTGCATCCCTTGTTTGGCCGTACCCTCTCAAATTTTTAGCACATGCTATGTGGGTGAAATGAGGATACCATGCCAACTTTCAACCTTTTCATAGTTCATTTGTAGTGCTTTTCAATTTAGGGTCATTTAGGTAAAAAAATAAGTAAATGCATGAAAAATAGCAAATGAAGTCGAAAGGGTTGAAAATTGATGACCTGGCTTTGAATGGTTCATACTGAAAGCACAAAAAGTCTGGAGTTTGATAATTTATAAAAAAAATAAATGTCTTGTAACAGATGAGTTTTTCGTCCGAACCCTGATACACATAAAGAGATTGTCCAATTTGTACACGAAGTGCACCCGTTTGCTGCCGTAGCCCTCTCACTACTTTTTAGCACATGCTATGTGGGTGAAATGATGATACCATTGCCAACTTTCAACATTTTCAGAGTTCATTTGTAGTGCTTTCACATTTCAGGGTCATTTACTAAAAAAAATCAATAATGCATGAAAACAAATGAAGTCAGAAGGGTTGAAAATTGATGACCTGGCTTTTGAATGGTGCTACCTGAATGCACAAAAGTCTGAGTTGAAATAAGTTATAAAAAATGAAATGCCTTTGACACTGATGAGTTTTCGTCGAAACCCTGATCTTCGAAGAGATTGTCCTTTTGACATGGAGTGCATCCCAGTTTTTACCGTAACCCTCCAACTTTTTAGCACATGCTATGTGCGTAAAATGATGATCCTGCCAACTTTCAACCTTTTCAGAGTTCATTTGTAGTGCTTTTCAATTTCAGGATCATTTAGCTAAAAAATCAGTAAATGCATGAAAAATAGCAATGACATCAGAAAGGGATGAAAATTGATGACATGGCTTTGCATGGTGCCATACTGAAGGCACAAAAAGTCTGAGTTGAAATAAGTTATAAAAAATGAAATGTCTTTGTAACAGATGAGTTTTCGTCCGAAACCCTGATACATCGAAAGAGATTGTCCATTTTGTACACGAATTCATCCAGTTGTTTCCGTAGCCCTCTCAATTTTTTTAGCACATGCATGTGGGTGAAATGAGGGATACCATGCCAACTTTCAACCTTTCAGAGTTCATGGTATGTGCTTTTCAATTTCAGGTCATTTAGGTAAAAACAATCAGTAAATGCATGAAAAATAGCAATGTGAAAGGTTCAGAAAGGTTGAAAATTATGACCTGGCTTTGAATGGTTCATACTGAATGCACAAAAAGCTGGAGTTGAAATAAGTTATAAAAATAAATGTCTTTGTAACAGATGAGTTTTCGTCCGGAACCCTGAATACATCGAAAGAGATTGTCCAATTGTACACAAGTGCATCCAGTTTTTGCCGTAGCCCTCTCAACTTTTTAGCACTGCTATGTGGGTGAATGATGATACCATGCCAACTTTCACCTTTTCAGAGTTCATTTGTAGGTGCTTTTCATTTCAGGGTCATTTAGCTAAAAAAATCAATAAATGCATGAAAAATAGCAAATGAAGTCAGAAAGGGTTGAAAATTGATGGCCTGGCTTTGAATGGTGCATACTGAATGCCAAAAGTCTGGAGTTGAAATAAGTTTAACAAATGAATGCCTTTGTAACTGGATGAGATTTTCGTCTCGAACCCTGATACTTTTCGAAAGAGATTGTCCATTTTGTACATGGAGTGCTTCCGTTTTTAACCGTAACCCTCTCAACTTTTAGCACATGCTATGTGCGTAAAAGATGATACCATGCCAACTTTCAACCTTTTCAGAGTTCTTTCTGTAGTGCTTTTCAATTTCAGGATCATTTAGCTAAAAAAATCAGTAAATGCTCAAAAATATCAAATGAAGTCAGACAGGGTTGAAATTGATGACATGGCTTTGCATGGTGCATACTGATGCACAAAAGTCTGGAGTTTGAAATAAGTTATAAAAAAAATGAAATGTCTTTGTAACAGATGAGTTTTCGTCCGAAACCCTGATACAATCGAAAGAGATTGTCCATTTTGTACACGAAGTGCATCCAGTTTTGCCGTAGCCCTCTCAAATTTTTAGCACATGCTATGTGGGTGAAATGAGATACCGATGCCAACTTTCAACACCTTTTCAGCAGATCATTTGTAGTGGCTTTGCGAATTTCAGGGTCATTTAGCTTAAAAAAAATCAGTAAATGCATGAAAAATAGCAAATGAAGTCAGAAAGGGTTGGAAAATTGATGACCTGGCTTTGAATGGTGTGTCGATACTGAACACGACAAAAAGTCTAGAGTTAAATAAGTATAAAAATTGAAATGTCTTTGTAATAGATGAGATTTTCGTCCGAAAACCCTGATACTTCAAAGAGATTGTCCATTTTGTACACGAAGTGCATCCAGTTTTTGCCGTAACCTTCTCAACTTTAGCACAGCTATGGTGGTGAAATGATGATACCATGCCAACTTTCACAACCTTTCAGAGTTCATTTGTAGTGCTTTTCAATTTCAGGGCCATTTAGCTCAAAAAAATTATGTAAATGCATGAAAAATAGCAAATGAAGTCAGAAAGGGGTGAAAATTAATGATGTGTGGCTTTGAATGGTGCCATACTGAATGCACAAAAGTCTGGAGTTGAATCAAGTTATAAAAAATGAATGCCTTTGTGACAGATCCAGTTTTTCGTCCGAAACCCCTGATACTTCAAAATAGATTGTCCATTTGGGACCATGATTGCATCCATTTTTGCCATAACCCTCTCAGTTTTTAGCTCATGCTAGTGGTTGAAATATGATACCTATGCCAACTTTCAACCTTTTCAGAGTTCATTTGTAGTGCTTTTCAATTTCAGGTCATTTGCTCAAAAAAAGTGAAATGCAAGAAAAATAGCCAAATGAAGTCAGAAGGGTTGCAAATTGATGACGTGCTTTGAATGGTGCATACTGAATGCACAAAAGTCTGGAGTTGAAATAGTTATAAAAAATGAAATGCCTTTGTAACAGATCATTTTTCGTCGCAAACCCTGATACTTTGAAAGAGATTGTCCATTTTGTAACCGAAGTGCATCCAGTTTTTGCCGTAACCCTCTCACTTTTTAGCACATGCTATCTGGGTGAAAGATGATACCATGCGAACTTTCAACCTTTAGAGTTCATTTGTTGTGCGTTGTCAATTTCAGGTTCATTTAGCTCAAAAAATTCAGTAAGCATGAAATATAGCAAATGAGTCAGAAAGGGTTGACAATTGATGACCGTGGCTTTGAATGGTCCATACTGAACCACAAAAAGTCTGGAGTAGAAATAAGGATAAAAAATGAAATGCCTTTGTAACAGATGAGTTTTCGTTCCGAAACCCTGATACTTCAAAGAGATTGTCCATTTTGTACACGAAGTCATCCAGTTTTTACCGTAACCTCTCTCACTTTTAGCACAAGCTATTGGGTAAAATGATGATACCATGCCAACTTTCAACCTTTTCAAGAGTTCATTTGTAGTGCTTTTCAATTTCAGGTCATTTAGCTCAAAAAATCAGTAAATGCATGAAAAAATAGCAAACTGAAGTCAGAAAGGGGTGAAAATTGATGACTGTATTTGAATTGTGCTACTGAATGCACAAAAAGTCTGGAGTTAAATAAGTTATAAAAAATGAAATGCCTTTGTACAGATTAGTTTTCGTCCGAAACCCTGATACTTCGAAAGATTAATCTCATTTTGTACATGAACTGCATCCAGTTTTTTGCCATAGTCCCTCTCAACTTTTTTAGCACAGCTATGTGGGTGAATAATGATACATGCCAACTTTCAACCTTTTCAGAGTTCATTTGTGTGCTGCAATTTCAGGTCATTTAGCTAAAAAAATCATAAATGCATGAAAAAAGCAATGAAGTCAGCAAGGTTGAAATTGATGACCTGGCTTTGAAGGTGCATACTGAACACACCAAAAGTTTGAGTTGAAATAAGTTATAGAAAAATTAAATGTCTTTGTACATATGAGATTTCGTCCGAAACCCTGATACTTTGAAAGAGAATTGTCCATTTTGTACACGAGTGCATCTAGTTTTTGCGTAACCCTCTCAACTTTTTAGCACATGCTATGTGGGGAATGATGATACAATTCCAACTTTCACAACCTTTTCAGAGTTCATTTGTAGTGCTTTTCAATTCAGGGCCATTTAGCTCAAAAATTACAGTAAATGCATGAAAATAGTCAAATGAAGTCAGAAAGGGTTGAAAATTGATGATGTGGCTTTGATGGTGCATACTGAGCACAAAAAGTCTGGAGTTGAAATAAGTTTAAAAATGAAATGCCTTTGTAACAGATCAGTTTTCGTTCCGAGCCTGATACTTCAAAGAGATTGTCCATTTTGTAGAGTGGAATGCATCCAGTTTTTGCCGTAACCCACTAACTTTTTAGCACGTGCTATGTCGGTGAAATGATGATACCATGCCAACTTTCAACCTTTTAGAGTTCATTTGTAGTGCTTTTAGATTTCAGGGTCATTAGCTCAAAAAATCAGTAAATGCAATGAAAAATAGCAAATGAAGTCAGAAAGGGTTGACAATTGATGACGTGCATTGAATGGTGCATACTGAACGCACAAAAAGCCTGGAGTTAAAATAAGTTCTAAAAAACTGAAATCCCTTTCTACAGATGAGTTTTCGTCCGAAACCCTGATACTTCGAAAGAGATTGTCCCATTTTGTACATGAGCGCTCTATTTTTTGCAGTAGCCTATCCAACTTTTTAGCACATACTATGTGGGTGAAATATGATACATGCCAACTTTCACACCCTTTTCAGAGTTCATTGTAGTGCTGTTCAATTTCAGGGTCCATTTAGCTAAAAATCAGTAAATTCAAGAAAAGAGCAAATGAAGTCAGAAAGGTTGAAAATTGATGACCTGGATTTTGAATGGTGCATACTGAATGCACAAAAGTCTGAGTTGAAATAATTAGAAAAAAATGAAATGTCTTTGTAACAGTGATTTTTCGTCCAAACCCTGATACTTTGAAAGAGATTGTCCATTTTGTACACGAAAGTGGCATCTTTTTTTGCCGTAACCCTCTCAAACTTTTTAGCACATGCTATGTGGGTGAAATGATGATCACCATGTCCAACTTTCAACCTTTTAGAGTCATTTGTAGTGCTTTTCAATTGATGGTCCATTTAGCTCAAAAAATTCAGTAATTGCATGAAAAATAGCAAATGAAGTCAGAAAGGGTTCCAAAGTGATGACGTGGCTTTGAATGGTGCATACTGAATGCACAAAAATTCTGTAGTTGAAATAAGTGATAAAAAATAAAATGCCTTTGTAACAGATAACTTTTCGTCCGAAACCCTGATACTTCGAAAGAGATTGTCCATTTTGTACATGAAGTGCAACCAGTTTTTGCCGTAACACTCTCAACTTTTTAGCACATGCTATCTGGGTGAAATGATGATACCATGCCAACTTTCAACCTTTTCAGAGTTCATTTGTAGTGCATTTCAATTTTAGGGTCATTTAGCTCAAAAAAATCAGTAAATGCATGAAAAATAGCAAATGAAGTCAGAAAGGGTTGACAAGTGTTGACGTGGCTTTGAATGGTGCATACTGAACGCACAAAAGTTCTGGAGTTGAAATAAGTTATAAAAAATGAAATGCCTTTCTAACAGATGATTTTTCGTCCGAAACCCTGATACTTCGAAAGAGATTGTCCATTTTGTACATGAAGTGCATCCTAGTTTTTGCCGTAACCCCTCAAACTGTTTAGCACATGCTATCTGGGTAATGATGATACCATGCCAACTTTCAACCTTTTCAGAGTTCATTTGTAGTGCTTTTCAATTCCGGGTCATTTAGCTCAAAAATCAGTGAATGCAAGAAAATAGCAAATGAAGTCATAAAGGGTTGACAATTGATGACTGGCTTTGAATGGTGCATACTGAACGCACAAAAGTCTGGAGTAGAAATAAGTGCTAAAAAAATGAACTGCCTTTGTAACAGATGAGTTTTCTCGAAACCCTGATACTTTGAAAGAGATTGTCCATTTTGTACACGAAGTGCATCCAGTTTTACCGTAACCCTCTCAACTTTTTACACACATGCTATGTGGGTAAATGATGATGCCATGCCATCTTTCAACCTTTTCAGAGTTCATTTTGTAGTGCTTTTCAATTTCAGGGTCATTTAGCTCAAAAAAATCAGTAAATGCTGAAAATAGCAAATGAAGTCAGAAAGGGTTAAATTGATGACATGTATTTGGATTGTGCATACAGAATGCACAAAAAGTCCTGGAGTTGAAATAATGTTATAAAAAATGAAATGCCCTTTGTAACAGATGAGTTTTCGTCCGAAACCCTGATACTTCGAAGAGATTGTCCATTTGTAACATGAAACTGCATACCAGTTTTTGCCGTAATCTCTCCACTTTTTAAGCACAAGCTATTGGGTGAAATAATGATACCATGCCTACTTTCAACCTTTTCAGAGTTCATTTGTATGCTTTGCAATTTCAGGGTCATTTAGCTAAAAAATCTGTAAATGAATGAAAACTAGCAAATGAAGTCAGAAGGGTTCACAAATGAGTGACCTTGGCTTTGAATGTGCGCATCTACTGACCACACAAAAGTTCTAGAGTTGAAAATAAGTTATCTAAAAAATGAATGTGCCTTTGTTAACCAGATGAGATTTCGTCCCGAAACCCTGATACTTCGAAGAGTTGTCCTTTTGTACATGAAGTGCGATCCAGTTTTTGCCGGTAAGCCTCCTCAACTTTTAGCATCCATGTCTATTGGGTGAAACTGATGACTCATGCACCAACTTCAACCTTTTTCAGAGTTCATTGTAAGTGCTTTTCATTTCAGGGCCATTTAGCTCCAAAAAATAAGTAAATGCGCATGAAAAATAGCAAATAGAGTCAGATAGGTTTAAAATGATGATGTTGCTTTGAATGGTGCATACTGAATGCAAGCAAAAAGTCTGGAGTGAAATAAGTTATAAAAATGAAATGCCTTTGTAACAGATCGTTTTTCGTCGAACCCCTGATACTTCAAAGAGATTGTCCATTTTGTACATGAAGTGCATCAAGTTTTGCCGTAACCCTCTCTCAATTTTTAGCACATGCGATGTGGGTGAAATGATGATACCATGCCAACTTTCACCTTTTCAGAGTTCATTGTAGTGGCTTTTCAATTTTCAGGGGCTTTAGCTCAAAAAAATTAGTAAATGCATGAAAAATAGCAAATGAAGTCAGAAGGGTTGAAATAACATGCTGTGCTTGTGAATGTGCATACTAAATGCACAAAAGTCTGGATTGAAATATTTATAAAAAATAAATGCCTTTTTAACAGATCATTTTTCGTCCGAAACCCTCATACATCAAAGAGATTGTCCATTTTGTACATAATGGTGACTAGTTTTTGCCGGAACCCTCTCACTTTTTAGCACATGAGCTATGGGTGAAATGAGATTACCCATGCCAACTTTCAAACCTTTTTCAGAGCTGTCTCTATTCCATTCCGTCTATGTGAGCCACGTAATCTTATAAATGCATAATGATCAGGGAAGGTTTGCATTGATCTGCAGTGATTATCATACGAACTGACACAAAAATCAGAATATGTATTATAAATGACAAGCCGTCTCTAACAATATTTTCGTCCGCAACCTTGTATATCAAAGAGATTCCATTGCTTCTGAGTCACTAGTTGCGGTAGACCCATCTCACACTTGTTGCACAGCTATGTGGGTGCATGGATCATGCCAACTTTCCATTTCGATGCCGTTGCAGTGGCTTCTTCCTAATTTCGCTAGCCGCATTCTAGCTTAAAATCATTGTCAATGAAAAGAGCATGATATGATAAGTAATTCTATGACAGTGTCCGCTCTAATCCGATGCTTTATTCGTCACCTATCTTTTAATACTCGTGGCCGTGCTCACCATTCAGTTAAAAGTGATTTAACTTCGCTTAGTCAACAGTATCACTTCTCCTCTGCCGACCTGTCAACGGTGAGGATTTCTTTCTGTCACACTCGAAGGTCGCAATCGCATTTTTGGAGACGGCCTCCTCAACTTCGCATCATTGTCGCTGGGCCCCCCCGTCGGGTTTTGAGCGAGGCTAGTGGGTGAAGGATGATACCATGCCGGAACACCGTTTCGAGTTCATTTGTGAGTGCTTTTTCAATTTCGCTGGTCATTTAGCTAACAAAAATATGTACATGCATGAAAAAGAGAATGAAGGTCAGAATTGGGTTGGCAATGTGAAACGTGGCTTTTTTGTGGATAGTGGCTTATCCGAATGCCAAAAAACCTTCTGGAGTTGAAATAAGTTATAAAAATGAAATGCTCTTTTAACAGATCGACTTTTCGTCCGAAACCCTGATCTCGAAAAGATTAGTCCATTTTGTACAAGGAACTGCCTCCAGTTTTTCCGATACCCTCCAACTTTTTAGCACTGCTATGTTCGGGTGAAAATGATGATACCATGCCAACGTTCAACCTGTCGAGTTCATTTGTAGCTGCTTTTCAATTTCAGTGGTCATTAGCTCAAAAAAACAGTAAATCCCTGAAAATAGCAAATGAAAGTCAAGAATGGGTTGACAAGTTATGACCTGGCTTTGATGTGTTTAAATGAAGTACCAGTGAAACTGCAAGCACAAAATTCTGGAGTTGAAAATAGGTGATTTTAAAAAATAAAGCCTTTCTAAACAGATGCCAGTTTTCGTCCGACAACCCTGACTACTTCGAAGAGCGATTGTCCTGTTTGTACACGGAACTTCGCTCCAGGTTTTTTGCGTAACCCTCTCACTTTTTACAATGGCATGTGGGTGCAAAATGATTGATACCATGCAAACTTTCAACCTATTTCAGAGTTCATTTGTAGTGCTTTTTCAATTCAGGGTCAATTTAGTTAAAACAATCAGTAAATGCATGAAAATAGCAAATGAAGTCAGAAAGGGTTAAAATTGATGACCTGGCTGTGAATGGTTCATACTGAAGTGCACAAAAGCTGGAGTGTGAAATAGAGTGATTAAAAAATGAAAATGCTCTTCTCACAGATGAGTTTTTTTCGTCCGAAACCCTATACTTTTCGAAAGAGATGTCCTTTTGTACACTGAACTGCATCCCCGTTTTTTGCCGTAACCCTCTCACTTTTTAGCACAGCTATGGTTGGTGAAATGATGATACCATGCAACTTTATCCAACCATTTACATAGTTCATTTGTTACGTGCTTTTCAATTTCAGGTCATTTAGCTCAAAAAATCAGTAATGCATGAAAAATAGCAAATGGAAGTCCAGAAAGGGTTGAACAATTTGATACTGGCTCTTCGAATGGTTGCATACTGAATCACACAGAAAGTCTGGAGTTGAAATAAGTTATAAAAATGAAATGCCTTTGTACAGATTGAGTTTTTGTCCGTAAACCCTGAACTTTCGAAGGATTGTCCATTTTGTACATCGAATGATGCCAGTTTTTGTTTCGTACCCTCTCACATTGTAGCACATGCATGTGGTGAAATGATGATACCATGCCAATTTCACTTTCAGGATCTTTGTAGTGCTTTCCATTTCAATTTCTAGGCCAATAGCTAAAAATAGTAAATGCATGAAAATAGCAAAGAAGTCAGAAAGGGTTGAAAATTGATGAATGTGGCTTCTGAATGGCATACTGGAACACACAGAAAGTCTGAGTTGAAATAAGTTATACAAAAATGAACAATGCCTTTGTCCAGATGAGTTTTTGTCCAACACCTGACACTTTCGAAAGTAGATTGTCCATTTTGTACACGCAAAGTGCATCCATTTTTTTTTTCCGTAACCCTCTCAAACTTTTTAGCGCACATGCTATGTGGTGAAATATGCTACAATGCCACTTTTCAAACACCTTTCAGATATCTCATTTGTAGTGCTTTTTCAATTATAGGCTCATTCGCTCAAAAAAAAAGTAAATGCTGAAAAAATAGCAAATGAAGTCAGAAAAGGGTTGAAACTGATGTACGATGGCTTTGATGGTGCATACTAAGGCACAAAAATTCTGGAGTTGGAAATAGTTATAAAAAATGAAATGCCTTTGTAACAGATGAGTTTTTCGGTTCCGAACCTCTGATCCTTCGAAAGAGATGTCCATTTGTACAAATGACCATCCATTTTTGTCGTAACCCTCTCAACTTTTTAAGCACTGCTATGTGCGATGAAATGATGAACATGCCAACTTTCACCTTTTCATTCACATTCATTTGTTGCTTTCAGTATTCGGGCTCATTACTCAAAAAATCAGTACAATGCATGAACAATAGCAAATGACAGTAGAACGGTGAAAACTGTGACGGGCTTTTGAATGGTGCATACTAACGCACAAAAAGTCTGAGAGTGTGAAATAAGTCATAGAACAAATGAAATGCCTTTGGTAAAGATGAGTTTTCGTCCGAAACCATTACTTCGAAAGGATTGTCCAGTTTGTACATTAACTGCACATCAAGTCAGAAAGGGTTGAAAATTGATGACCTGGCTTTGAATGGTGCATACTGAATGCACAAAAAGTCTGGAGTTGAAATAAGTTATAAAAAATGAAATGCCTTTGTAACTGATGAGTTTTCGTCCGAAACCCTGATACTTCGAAAGAGATTGTCCATTTTGTACATGGAGTGCATCCAGTTTTTACCGTAACCCTCTCAACTTTTTAGCACATGCTATGTGCGTAAAATGATGATACCATGCCAACTTTCAACCTTTTCAGAGTTCATTTGTAGTGCTTTTCAATTTCAGGATCATTTAGCTAAAAAAATCAGTAAATGCATGAAAAATAGCAAATGAAGTCAGAAAGGGTTGAAAATTGATGACATGGCTTTGCATGGTGCATACTGAAGGCAACTCCCCGCGGCAGAGGTGCCTTCGTGCCGCCGGTGCCCGTCTAGCTAACCCCCGAACGACCGGCGCTGACTTCGCCGTCGCCGGCCACGAGGCCTCGGGCGCGCTCGCCCCGCCTCCGTGGCCCGGGTGCGAGCACCCGCACCCTGTACGTCCCGTCGCACGTCCTCAACCCCTCAGGGCCTATGGGCCAATGACATTGGGCCCGCCCAGAAAACGTGTTTAAAGTTGAAAATACAATGTAAATAATAAAAATAATAAATATTAATTAATTACTTAGTCTAATTAATTAGGTTAGTTTAATTTAAGCATGTAATTAATTAAACTTAACCCTAATGACCATGCCTGACATCAGCATGATGTCATGCTGATGTCATCTAGTTACTATTTGGATTTAATTCTGAAATTAAATAATAAAATAAATTCCAGAAATAATAAAATTCGTAGAAAATCATATAATAATAACCGTAACTCCGATTGAAGAAAATACTTTCTACAGAAAGTTGGTTCAGAAACGACGAGACGAATCCGAATCGCGATCCGTTCGGCCGCCAATTCTCTAACTTCCAAAACATGCAACCGTTCCCCTACCGGTCATCTGTCTAAAAATGTCCGGAACCGGGAAAACAGTCCCGGTTGGATCCCTCTTCCTCAGTGACGTGCAAAACCTAGTTAGGACACACCCGCACTGCGTTGTCATGCTACATACTTTGGGTGTAGCACTTGCTTCGCTTAATATTTATAACTGTTTCCCTCCCCTCTTCTCTGTCTCGAATAGAGCACCGTGTGCCGAAGACCAAGCTCCGGTGATTGGTTCATATGACGACCTCTGCCCTGTGCCGCCGAGCACCAGGCAGCCCCCCCCTTTGCTCATCCCGATATCGCCCATCCTTCTAATTTCCATGGCTGCATTAAATGCATGCTGCTGCTGCCTGCTCTTACCTATTCTGATGCAAGCCTGTTCATTGTAACCTGCTGTTGAAATTACCGACATATCCTTAAAAGTTTAGTCTAGGCTGGTGTAGAGACCTATCAGGTACCCCCTTATCCCGACGCCGCGATCGGATCGTCAGAAGACCCGATCAACGGATGTTGAAGACCAGGCCCCGACACCCCGTCCGGGCCACATCCCCCCCCCTTAGTTGTAACGACCCTGGGAGAGTATATATCGAGTGTCGAGGTTGTGAGAAACCTCATGTAGCACTTCTGATGTTAAACTTGTAGAGTAGATTATTCGGTCGGGTCATCGAGGGTGGGGGATTCCTCCTTCACCGACCACTTCCGTAACTACGCTGTCGTACAACACCTCAAGTGTGGATGGCCCAGTGAGGGTTTGATTCCTCCAGTTCACCTTGACGATACTCGAGTGGGAATTCAAGAGGGTGATACCTCGGATTTCCCTGTTATTGTATGGACACCAACGTATACTTGGACTTTACAATGTACGTTGGAAAGGCGGTGTCGCGACCCTGGGGGTACCGCGTGTGATGTGAAGGCTGGTTGCCAGTGGTGGTGCCGAGTGTGAATACGAGGCGCGGCGGGGCTTCTTAACCCATATCCGCAGTCCTCGAACGGGGCGGTGCTGGGTCACATCTTCGTGAGTCTCTGCTCGTTACCGCAAGCCCCTAGTCCTAGCGATTTGGATATTTGTTCCGAGCATGTCCTCTGGCCTGAAAATAGCACTAAACCATCACGTTGGGCATTAGTATGGGCGTTACTGCATCCTATGCAGCAGTCGAAGCTCTGTCAGACGTCCAGTTCAGGCATGGGGCACGGTCGGGATCGGTCCGCCACCGAGGCGATGCTGGTATCCCACCTTGTGCGCAACGACCCGATGAGGGCGAGGGGCGGTGGCCAAGACCGCCTTGCGATTAGGGTAGGCCGGCGGGGACCTCTCTGCTGAGCCGTAGGGGGTAGGGTTGCGAGTGTGTCGTTGGCCGACCTTGGGGCAGACCCAGGAAAAGGTGTGTCCGGCCGAGAGTTACATCGAGCGTGTTGGGAAGTTGGTGAAACCCGCCACCCACTATCGGGCCTGTCTGCAGGGAAGACACTTGCTATCGATAGCCAGTCTACGTACAAGGACACTCGGAGTTGTTATCTGATGATACAATTTAGAACTGGATACCTGTACGAGACCTGTATGTATGGCTGATTGATTGCTTCTCGCAGGGAGTCCGTAGAAGGGATCTAGGAGGTTGGTGACTGCCTGGTATGGGTGGATTGCTTTCTCGCATGAGTCGAGAAAGATCTCTGGGTTGAGGTGTGCTATTATCACTGACTACTATATTGTATTGTTCTAACTTCCTATTGCTGCAAGAGAACGGCTGAAGATGCTAGTCTTCGCTAGGACTAGGGCCTTCTCTTCTATTCGGCATTTCCTGCAAGCACCTAGTCCCACATATACACGCCTCCCCTTGATAATGTTGCATATGTAAGTGTAGATCCTTGCTTGACTGAGTACTTCTGAGTAAGCTCGGTTGCTTGTTTTCCTTTGTCTCCCCATATCAGTTTGACGTGGACCAGAGGACGGAGCCCCATGAGACAGGATTCCCCGACGATCCGCACACTACTACCCAAGGATGGATACTACATGATGTTGAGGACGACCAGGAGTAGAGTAGGATCAGAGGGTCCCTGGCAGGAGGCCTTGCCTTTCGATCGTAGTGTTTTATTTCATCCCGCCTTTCTAAAGCCTTTCTGTTTATTTCATATCGTACTCAGATATCTGATGCTTCCGCTTTGACGCTTGTTTCGCAAGCCTTATGATTTCGAGCACCTCGAGGGCCCACTGTCTTGTAATATAAAGCTTGTATGACTTTAGTTATGTTTAGAGTCTGTGTTGTATATCGTCCCTGAGTCCTAGTCGTGATCGTGTGAATTTGCGTGTATGTTAGCACGACGGGCCGGGGGCGTCAAACTTGGTCACCGGCCGCCCGCCCCGCGCCCAACATCGCGCACGCCGCGCGACCACGAGTCGCCGGCCCGCTCGTCCGACATTTGCCACGCCCGCTTCTAACAAGCCCGAGCTCAGACTCTGATGCTCCAGCTCGCAAGCTCGCGCCGCTTCTCGCGTCTGAGACGGTCACTTCGCTCCGTCCGCACATCGCCCGTCCGCATCGCCTTCCGCCCGCGCGCTCCTGGCCCCCCTCTCTCTCATCCCCGCTTCACGCCCTTCTTCTCCGTCGCTGACCTCACCCGGCTGGCCGCACCCGTGCGCCCGTATGCGCATCGAACATGTCGCGTGCCCAAACGGGCACACCCCGAACATGTCCGCTGTCCACTGACCATGGCCAGCCTCTGTAAAAAAAAAATATAATATAAATAATAAATAATAAATAAATAAATATTTTAATTAATTAATTAATTAGTAAATTAATTAAGTTAATTAATCCTGTTTAATTAGACTAATTAATTAGTTAACTTAACTAACCCTAATGACTGCTGACGTCAGCATGATGTCATGCTGACGTCATCATTTACTACTTCTGGGATAATGTTAATTTAAAATAATTAATAAATTCAAGAAATTAATAAAACTTTAGAAACCATTTTAAATAATCCGTAACTCCGATGGAAAAACTTTGTACATGAAAGTTGCTCAGAACGACGAGACGAATTCGAATAACGGCTCCGTTCGTCCGTCGCGCGTCCCTAACTATCCGACCGTGCACCGTTCCCCTCCGGTCATCTGTCTGACAAATGTCCGACCGGAAAACATCTCGGATGGTTCCTCCTTCCTCGGTGACTTGCAACCACACGTTAGAAACAGCACCCGGCACTGCATATGTCATGCCGTACTTTGCGTTGCTCATGATTTTGTTTGTATTTATACTGTTTCCTCCCCCTCTCTCTCTCTCGTTAGAAACCCCGAGACCGACATCGTCCCCGAGACCGACGCCGCTCCGGAGCCTGAAGACACCACTGCAACCTTGCCCTTGCCGCCGAGCAACCAGGCAAGCCCCCCTTTTTGATCACCCGATATCGCCCAATATCTTTCTCATGCTTGCATTAGAATTGCTGCTGCTGCTGCTGTTACCTATTCTGATGCATAGCCTGTTCATTGTACCTGCTGTTGATATTACCTGCATATCCTAAACTATTTTAGTCTAGGCTGGGTAGAGACCTATCAGTGACCCACTTATCCCCACTGCCCCGCTGAATCGTCAGAAGACCCGATCAACGTGATGAAGACCAGGACCCACACCGCACATCACCCCCCTTAGTGTAACGACACTGGACACTGCAGGCGTTACTAACATCTGATGCCGATGGTGAAACTCGGTAGCCACTTCTGTCATGTTAACCTCTGTAGGAGTCAGCATTCGGATCATGTGTCAATCGAGTTGATTCCACTCCCTCCGTCGCGCACTTCGGTAACGCGCTGTCGTGCAAACACATCAACGTGTGAACCCTCGAGGGTGAATCCTCCGAGTTTCAACCTTGACAAGACCATCGAGTGAACCAACGAGGGTGATACCTCGGATCCCCTATGTAGGGACCACCGATCTGGACTTTACTGTTCCTTGATAGGCGGGGTCGGCCCTGAGGGCTACCCAAGCTGCGCCTGAGAGGCGAGTTGTGAAGACGGGTGCCTGTGTGGTGCCGAGTGGTTAATACGAGGCGGCCGGGGCATTCTTAACCCCTTGGCCGCAAGTCCTACGAGACGGGGCCGACGGGGTCCAGCTTTCGTGAGTCTCTGCTCGTTACCCCGCAAGCCCCTAGTCCTAGCCGATTTGAATATTTATCCAAGCAGGCTCTTGGTCTGAATAGCCTACGCAGACCATCACGTGGCATAGTCTGGCATGTCTGTCATCGGATAGCATCAGCCGACATTTTCTGACAGACGTCCAGTTCAGTCACTTGTGGCAACGGTCCGGATGTAACCGACCCTTCGAGCAGTCTGGTATCACCCTGCCACAACGACCCGGATGCACAGGGCGATGGCCCAAGACCCCGTTGCTTAGGAATGTAGACCGGGGACCTCTCTGCTGAGCTCTTGCTGAGCCTTTAGGGTGTTCGTGCGGTGTGTCTTTTTGAAACCGTATTCCGGTGCGATGACCAGGGAAAGTGTGTCCTCCTGAGTTACACAGGCCCCTGCATGGAAGAATTACTTCTATCGATAGCCTGTCCTACTGGTAAGGACACTCGAGGTTGTTCCTGATTGATATACAATTTAGAACTGATATCTTGGATACTATGGCTCTGGGATTGCTTTTCTTGCATGGAGTCGAGAAGGGCTCTCCGGACGAGTTATGACTGTATGGCTCTGGTATTGCCTTTCTCGCAGGAGTCGAGAAAAGCATCCTGGTTGAGGTGAGACTAATGATACTAATACATTATATTGTACTGTTCTGACTCTCTTCTTTCTATGCGCAAGACTCTGACGATGCTAGTCTTCGTAGGGACTATGCCTTCTCTCTATTCTTGCATTTCTGCGCCATTCCACATATACAAAGCCTCCCCTTGAAAAATTTTGGCATATGTATGTACCCTTGCTGACTGAGTACTTTTTGAGTACTCACGGTTGCTTTGTTTCCTTTTCTCCCATAATCAGTTGATCGTGACCAAGGCCGGAGCCCTGAAGACAGCCCGCCTCCGACTATCGCTACACTACTACCCAGGAGGGGATGTATTCGGCATGAGTTGACTGACGACAACAGAGTGGATCGAGGGTCCCAGGCAGAGGCCACGCCTTTCGATCGTATGTTTTATTTGCCCCGCCGTTCTAAGCCTTTCTGTTCTGTTCTATCGTACAGAGATCTGATGCCTCCGCTGACGCTTGTTCGCAAGCTTATGTATTCGAGCCTCGAGGCCCCTGGCTTGTAATTAAAGCTTGTATGACTTTATTATGTTTTAGAGTTGTGTTGTGAAAAACTTCCCGTGAATCCTTAGGCTTGATCGTGTGCATTTGCGTATGATAGTGCACGATTGGGCCGGGGGTTAACAAGTTGGTATCAGAGCCGACTGACTGTAGGAACCCCCCTTTCCAACTCCTTGGCCGAAGTTGAGTCTAGTGTCCAAAACTATTTGTCTAACTTGGCTGTGTGGCTACGGGCCCACTCGCCAATTGGGTGGTATTAATGATCTTTTAACCCCTCGACCTTTACTCTGGGCCGTCTGATCTCTCTCTACTCGGGTTAAATTTTACTAACTCTCGCAACATTAGGCCTCTGTCGTTGCTCACGTCCACCCGGTAGTTCTGAAAATCCCCCTTGCTTCAAGACTTTGGGCCAGTGTCTGCTTACAGGATCCTTTTATCGAGGGCACCCTTGTGTCACTTGCAGAATTCCTCGCTCCCGTCAATTTTCTCCGACGTGATATGTAAGCCTTGCTATGTCTCGTTGTGTACTCCCTACTGCGTGCCTGCAGCGCCTCTAGCATGTCTAGCTTCTAAATTTGCGCCGTTGTGCTGTCCGCATGTACCTGACTCTGTGAATGGATTGGTATGTCCTTTCACGACTACTATTTTACAATCTAATGCCCTTTCCTGTTCATCCCCTTTGGTGTACGTCTCTAAACTCATTAACACTGCATCTTCTTGTCAAACTACCCCTGTTGATTTGGCAGGATGGCTGACGCACCATCTCCACCCTATATGCCGCAAGGATGCAGCAGTTTGAACTCAACCGTTAGCAGTTTGAGCTTAACCGTCAGTTTATGACCGGAGTATTGGCTCAATTCCCAACTCAGAATGCTCACAACAGAAGCCCAAATAACTCTGCCAGAATTGTGCGCCTCAATCTTCCGTTTTCCGCAACTTCCAACCAATCCCATGGATGCTGATGATTGGCTTCGGTGACATCCTGTTTGAGATGGGAGTCAGCAATATTGCCCCTGATAGTTAGGTCACCTTTGCGACATTCCACCTGAAGGGCCCAGCTGCTCAATGGTGGGAAAGCCACAGGCTATGTTGCCTGCAGACACTGTAACCACTTGGAGGAATTTCAGTCAGCTTTTCATGCACTTACATTCCTCAAGGTCTATGGCCCAGAAGAAGCAGGATTCCTAAACTATCACAGGGCACAATGATGGTGGATGATATCAGAGGAAATTCTTTAATTATCCTGCTATGCTCGGATGACCTCGACACTGACACTCGCAAGAAGGAGAAATTCCGTGAAGGAGTGGCATACGGATATAAAACTTGCACTTGCTGTCCATATTGCTCAGGAGTTCGCAACCTTGTCACAAATCTTTCCAAATTGAAACAGCTCGCGGCTGAGTACCAGGGTATCGCTCAAGCACACTCATGGAGTCTGGCTCATCCCTCGGTCCCCTGTTCGAAACGTCGAGTCTGGATCCCACACAATGTTCAGCAACCGACCTGCTCCAACACCAAACCATCTTATGTTGCACCTCGTCTGCCTTCAACCGCCGAACAGCTTACGTTTCATGATGGACCGCCAATGCTATGGATTCTCATAAGTTGCGCCACGTCCTCCTAATGGTCGTAAGAAGGGTTGTCGAAACCCGCAGATTCTGGAAACTGTAATACCATACCTGCTCTGCTGTTGTACTTGGCTATGCCAATCACATTAATGCTGAAAAGGCTCAAAGGAACGACTATCGGCGCTGGGAACACTGCCTGTGAATTCAGTACCAGCCTCTTTCTCTTCGATTCAGGGAGCCACGCATGCTTTTGTGTCCCAATGATTGCTCAGTCACATGAGTTATACTTGGAGGAATTACTCACTCCTCTAATGGTTCGTCCCCGAGATCCAAGTGGCAAACCACAATGCTAAGCCCTCACAACCACATCGAGATTGGAGGTCTACTTTTTCCGGTTTCTCTCATTGTACTTGGACCTTCCGACATAGACATTATTCTCGGTATGGACTGGTTAACAGCCCATAATGCTTTGATTTACTGTGCTACTAAGACAGTTCCAGCTCACACAACCCTTCTGGCCCAGATAGTCAAATACTCAGCCCGAATAGCTCAAGATGCTGAGAGCCAGATATATGTTCTGAATGCATTGAACGCTTCACCTCTGAAGGCATCGACAACGTTCCAGTTGTTCGTGATTTTCAAGATGTATTTCCAGAAGAACTTCCAGGAATACCCCCTCTAGAGCTGTTGAGTTCGTCATCGACTTGACGCCTGGCACAATCCTATTGCGAAGCGTCCTTATAAGATGCCTCCGCATCACCTTCTTGAACTAAGGAGGAAATCGACACGTCACTTAAGAAGGTTTCATCCGCCCATTTCCTCTCTTGGGAGCACCTTCACTCTTCGTTAAGAGAAGGATGGAACAACCATTGGTTCGGATTACCGACCTATCACCCAAGCAACAATTCAGAAATAAATTCCGCTCCCCGGATCAATGATTTGTATGATCAACTTGCCGGTTCCTCAGTATTCTCTAAGTGATTTGAATTGGGATACCATCAGATCCGTGTTCGTGAAGAGGATATTTCCGAAGACTTGCATTTGTTACTTCGCTATGGTTCTTATGATGTACCTGTCATGTCATTTGGCTTAACAAATGCTCAGCCCACTTCTCTCCCGCTGATGAATTACATCTCATGGATTACCCTCGACAAATTTGTCGTGGTTTATCTAATGACATTCTGGTCTATTCAAAAATATAGAAGACATGCCAAACACCTCCGTCTGTACTGGAAAGGCTCCGAGAACACCAGTTGTATGCCAAATACTCAATGTGAATTCTGGCTTTCTGAAGTACCTACCTACCTGGTCAGTGATTTCCAAAGATGGCAGTTGCCGTTAACCCAGACGAGTTCGGCTATTCTAGACGGGTCCTCCAAGAACGTCAAGCAAGTAGAAGTTTTCTCGGCCCTGCAAGCTATTGCCGTCGATTGTCCGAGACTTTTCTAAGATTGCTAAGCCTTTGCTGATCTGCTTCACAAGGGCATTAAGTTTGAATGGACAGACAAATGTCAGGAAAGTTTCAGCCACTCAAAGACAAGTTGACATCTGCCCCAGTACTGTCTCCTCCAGATACCCGCAAAGATTCGTGATTTTATTGTGATGCATCCCGTGAAAGGATTAGTTGTGTCCTAATGCAAGAGCGTAAGGTGATTGCCTATGGCTTCCGTCCAGTTGCGCCCCACATGAAGAGAATTATCCGGTACATGATCTAAGAACTCGCTGCTGTGATCTATGCATTGCAGTTTGTGGCGACATTACCTTCTCGGTATCGTGCGAGATATACACGGATCATAAAAGTCTGAACTTGTACTTATCAACCATCCCTGAACCTCCGTCAGCAAAGATGGATGGAGGCCATTGCGGACATGATTTGGTATTTCTTTACCCCTAGCAGGCTAACGTGATGGCTGAGCCTTAGCCCAAGTCCTATGCGACACCTCATGGTTGGCGAGCTCAACCTCATCTTTTTGAAGAATTGTCAAGCTGAATCTGTGTATTGTTCCACAGGGTTCTCTTAATAACCTTGTGATACAACCAGATCTTGAGAAAGCCGTTAAGGATGCGCAAGCTAAAGTGCTGAATTGATCTGATGAAGAAAGACCTTCACCTGTAAAGTACAGGGATTTCTCGTTGTCTGAAGATGGAACCTTGTATTTCGAGAATCGCATTGTCGTACCACCTCGTTTCGAACTCATGACTGACAAAGTCATGAAGGAGGCACATGACACAACCATTGTCTATTCATCCGTGGTAGCACCAAGATGTATCGTGATCTCCGTCAAAGGTACTGGTGGTCTAGAATGAAGCAGGACATTGCTTGATATGTTGCTGAATATGATTTGTCGAAGCGTTAAAGCAGAACATCAGAAGCCAGCTGGAATTCTGCAACCACTTCCTATTCTCCTAGTGGAAATGGGATAGGTTCAGATGGATTTCTTTAAAGGACTTCCAGGTCACAGAAGGGTCACGATGCTATTGCTTGTCGTCGTCGACCAGCTCTCTAAAGTTTGCACACTTTCTGCGCTGTCAAAGAGACTATCACTGCTAGTCAGTTAGCAGAGTTGTATAGTCTCCAGAATGTTTCACTCCTGGTATTCCAAGGAGATCAGTTCGGACCGTGGCGGTCTTTTCACTTCCAAATTCTGGGAAAGTTTTCCAAATCGCTATGGAACTCATATTACCCTGGATTCAACTTATCACCCCCAATCCCAAGGCAAATCGAACGAGTAATCAAGTGCTTGAAAGACATGCTTCGGGCTTGTGTATTTCTTTCGGCAAGAAGTGGGAAGAATCTCTTCCGTATGCTGAGTTTTTCTTATAACAACAGCTATCAAGCCAGCTTGAAAGGGCCCCTTCGAAGTACTATATGGACGTAAGTGTCGAACCCCTCTGAATTGGTCAGAAACGGGGAACGACCGCTCTGGGTCCGAATATTATTCAACACACCGAGAACAAGTTCGTATTGTTCCCGGGAAAACATCTCAAGGCGCTCAGGACCGCCAGAAGAGCAACTATGATCGCAAACGATGGGGTTTGACTTATCAACCTGGGATCAGGCTTATCTTCGGTCACTCCTATGAAAAGGCACTCACCGTTTTGGAATCAAGGGCAAGCTAGCTCCACGCTATATTGGGTCCTTTCCGCATG
This sequence comes from Thinopyrum elongatum, assembly GCA_011799875.1. NCBI lineage: Eukaryota > Viridiplantae > Streptophyta > Magnoliopsida > Poales > Poaceae > Thinopyrum > Thinopyrum elongatum. The sequence continues at coordinate 425,446 of JAAAXO010000020.1, forward strand.
GTGCAAGGCGTGGACAGGTGGCGAATAAATTGGAATTGCCACCGCAATCTCTCATATCACTGACATCTTCCATGTGTCGCAAACTTCGTCAATGCTTCAAGATTCTCCACAGCGAGCTGTGGATCACGAGGAGCCGAATTGCAAGATGAAGTCCTAGCTTACTTAAAAGGAAGGCATCCGATCCGCATTCTCGATGAAGCTGAACGTCGGACCGTCAGAAGGTTACCAAGTTCCTCAAAGTGCAAGTGGTCAAATGACTGAAGATGAGCCAGCTTGGGAACGCGAGGATAATCTTCGTGCGGAATACCCGAACTTTTTCCTTCACCTCTTAATTCTCGGGACGAGATTCTTGTTAGTAGAGGATATTGTACACCCCCAGTGGTTAGCCACAAGTAATCCCATTTTGATAATGCCAAGTCCAGCATGATTATCAGTGCATGATCATCATAATCATATTGCATTTCACTCCTAACCTCAAATTCAAATTTAAAATGAAAGTTGGAAAATAAAGTTGTCCAACATAGAAACTAAATTGTTCATTAAATAGCAAATATATCAGAGACATTCTAAAATTGAAACCAACATCATTGGAGTTGGGTAGTGACTCAAACATCTTCAACAGCGACTAAAAACAAATATTAATAACCATTTATTAAAATCTAACTTAATATGAATGATGTTTTTTCCCAAACTAATGTTTAGGTGTGAGGGAATAAAGCACGGTATTATGGACTAGGTCTCCCTTTTACAAAATTCGGTTGGGGCCTACTATTTACAAACAGAGATATATATGAATTAAGAAAAAGAAAAAGAAAGAAACAAAAGAAAACAAAAAAAGCCCCCTCCTCCCGGGCCTCGGCCAGCCACATGCAGGCCGGCCCACCCCCCACTCCTCCTTATCCCCTCACCCCCGCAAACCCTTACCCCCGATCCCCACTTCCCCCCCCCCTCTCGCTTCTCCCCTCCCCCTCACCAGCGCTCCCCGCCGCCGCGCGCCTTCGTCCCCGGCGCCGCCCCGCTCCGTTACCGCCTGCTCTCCCCCGACCTCGCTGGCGCTGCCCTGCCCCCCCCTCTCCGTGTGCCGCTCCGACGCCGGCCTGCGCCCGTGTCTCGCCCCGGCGCCCCTACCCGGCAGCCCCCCCCACCTCCACCCGGTCTGCTCGTCTCCCTCTCTGCCTCCACGCGATCCCGTCCCGACTCGGCCTCCCCCTACGTGAGCTTCCCCCCGCGCCGTCATGCTCGGCCCTCCCTGCCCTTGGTCCCGGCCTCCGCCCGCGCCCACCACGCGCCCGGGTCTCGCGCGCAACCACGCCCAGGCTGCCCGCGTGCTCCCTCTGCCCACCCCTCTCTGCAGCCGCGCGCCGCATCTCTGCTGCCCGCGCTCCACCGCTCCGCTCCGCTCGCCTCCGACGGGCCACCTCGCCCCCCGCCTTCCCCCCCCGCCTCTCTCTCCTCCCTCCGTCGCGCTCCCCTCTCACGCCGCCCCGTCTCCTCCTCCCCCGCTGCCACACCCGTGCGCCCGTATGCGCACCGGACATGTCCGGTGCCCCAAACGGGCACACCCGGACATGTCCGGCTGTGCCACTGACCCAGTGGGGGCCAAGCCTCTCTGTAATATTATATATATATAATATAAATAATATAATAAATAAGTAAAAATATTTAATTAGTAAATTAATTAAGTTAATTAATCCTGTTTAATAGACTAATTAATTAGTTAAACTTAACATAACCTAATGACTGTTGACGTCAGCATGAGGTCATGCTGCCGTCATCATTTACTATTCTGGATAATGTTAATTTAAATAATTAATTAATTCCAGAAATAATAAAAACTTTAGAAATCATTTTAAATAATCCGTAACTCCGCTGGAAAACTGTTGTACATGAAGTTGCTCAGGAACGACAAGACGAATTCGAATACGTGCTCCGTTCGTCCGTCAAGCGTCCCTAACTATCCGAACGTGCAACCGTTCCCCTCCGGTCATTCTATCATCGACAACTGTCCGAACGGAAAACATCCCGGATGGATTCCTCCTCCTCGTGACGTGCAACCACACTTTAGAACACACCCGACACTGCATATTGTCATGCCGTACTTGCGTTGCTCATGTTTGCTGTGTATTTATACTGTTTCCTTCCCCCCTCTTCTCTCTCGTTAGACCCCGACCCCGACGTCGTCCCCGAGACCGACGCAGCTCCGAGCCGCGAAGACACCACTGACAACTTGCCCTGCCGCCGAGCAACCAGGCAAGCCCCCCCTTTTTGATCATCCCTTATCCCCATTCTATTTCTCATGCTTGCATTAGAATTGCTGGCTGCTGCTGCTGCTTTACCTATTCTGATGCATAGCCTATTCATTGTACCCTGGCTGTTGATAATTACCTGCATATCCTAAACTGTTTATTCTAGCTGGGTAGAGACCTATCAGTGACCCCACTTATCCCGACTGCCGCGCTGGACCGTTAGAAGACCCGATCAACGGATTGAAGACCAGACACGACCCGCCCCACATCACCCCCCCTTAGTTTGTTACGACACTGCCGCGTTACTATCGAGTGCCGAGGGTGAAACCTCATGTAGCACATCTGATGTTACTCTGGTAGAGTAGCGTATTGCGGTTGTGGTCATCGAGGTGTATTCCTCCTTCGCCACTTTCGGTAACACGCTGTTCGTGCAACACATCAGGTGTGAACCCATCGAGGTGAATCCTCTGAGTTCACCTGACAGACACTGGTTAAAGAAAGAAATGGTTGTTGCCTCTCGGACAAGAAGGATTTCTTTTCGAGCGCTAGAGTGGAATCCAACGAGGGTGATACCTCGGATTCCCGCTATGTTATGGACACACAGATACTTGGACTTTACAACTGTTCCTTGGATTGGCGGGTCGGCCCTGAGGGTACCCCGTGCGCCTGAGAGGCGAGTGTTTTGAAGACGGGTGCCTGTGTGGTGCCCAGTGTGAATACGAGGCACGGCAGGCATTCTTAACCCTTGCCGCAAGTCCTCGAGACGGGCGACGGGGTCACATCTTTGTGAGTCTCGCTCGTTACCCGCAAGCCCCTAGTCCTACGATTTGGATTTTGATCCGAGCAGCCTCTGGTCTGATAGCACTAACCATCACGTGGGCATAGTATGGGCGTTCTGCATCGTGCATCACCGCAGTTCTGTCAGACGTCTCAGTTCAGCATTGTGGCACGGTCGGATCGTACCGACCCTCCGAGGCGGTGCTGTTATCCACCCTGCACACAACGACCGCGAGTGCACAGGGCGATGGCCCAAGACCCCGGAGTGCTTAGGATGTACCGGCGGGGACCTCTCGCTGAGCTTTAGGTAGGGCTGCGGTGTGTCGTTGAGACCGAGGCCGGGCATGACCCCAGGAAGTGTGTCCGCCGAGTTAATCGAGCGTGTTGGGTAAGTTGGTGCACCATGCGGGAAGAATACTTCTAATCGATAGCTGTCCTACGGTACGGACACTCGAGTTTGTTCCTGATGATACAATTTAGAACTAGATACTTGGATACTATGGCTCTGGGATTGCTTCTCGGAGGGAGTCGAGAAAGGATCTCTGGGTGAGGTTCAGACTTAATGATACTACTACATTATATTGTACTGTTCTACTCTCTTTTACTCTGCAAGACCCTGAGATGCTAGTCTTCGATAGGACTAGGCCTTCTCTCTATTCTTGCATTTCCTTGCAGCCTAGTCCCATATACAGCCTCCCCTTGAAATGTTGCATATGTAGTGATATCCTTGTGCTGCTGAGTACTTCTGGTACTCACGGTTGCTTTGTTTTTCTTTTTCTCCCCATATCAGTTTGTCGTGACCAGATGACGGAGCCCTGAGACAGCTGCCCTGCCGACGCCGCTACTACTACTACCCAGAGGATGATTCTGCTATGAGTTGACTGCCGACCAGGAGTAGGATCGGAGGGTCCCAGCATGAGGCCTACGCCTTTCGATCATAGTGCTTTATTTTGCCCCGCCTTTCATAGGCCTTTCTGTTCTGTTTCAATATCTGTACATAGATATCTGATGCTTCCGCTGATGCTTGTTCGCAAGCTTATGTCTCGACCCCTCGGGCCCCTGGCTTGTAAAATAAAGCTTGTATGACTTTATTTATGTTTTGAGTTTGTGTTGTGATAACTTCCCGTTGAGTCCTTAGGCTTGAATCGTGTGCATTGCTTATGATTTAGTGCACGATGGGGTCGGGGCCGTCACACTGAACGCACCAAAACATTCTGGAGTTAAAAATAGTTATAAAAATGAAATGCCTTTCTAACAGATGAGTTTTCGTCCGAACCCCTTACTTCGAAGAGATTGTCCATTTTGTACATAGAAGTCCATCTAGTTTTTACCCCGTAACGCTCTCAACTTTTAGCAACAGCTTGTGTGTGAAATGATGATACCATGCCAACTTTCAACCTTTTCAGAGTTCATTTGTAGTGCTTTTCAATTTCACGGATCATTTAGCTAAAAAATCACTAAATGCATGAAAAATAGCAAATGAAGTCAGAAAGGGTGAAAATTGATGACATGGCTCGTGCATGGTCATACTGAGCGCACAAAAAGTCTGGATTTGAAATAAGTTATAAAAAATGAAATGTCTTTGGTAACAGATGAGTTTTCGTCCGAACCCTTATACATTGAAAGAGATTGTCCATTTTGTACACGAAGTGCATCCAGTTTTTTGCCGTAGCCCTCTCAATTTTTAGCACATGCGTGTGTGTGAAATGAGATACCATGCCTACTTTCAACCTTTTCAGAGTTCATTGTAGTGCTTTTCAATTTCAGGTCATTTAGTAAAAAAAATCAGAAATGCATGAAAAATAGCAAATGAAGTCAGAAAGGGTTGAAAATTGATGACCTGTCTTTGAATGGTTCATACTGAATGCACAAAAAGTCTGGAGTTTAAATAAGTTATAAAAATAAAATGTCTTTGTAACAGATGAGTTTTCGTCCGAACCCTGATACCTCGAAGAGATTGTCCCATTTGTACACGAAGTGCATCCAGTTTTTGCCGTAGCCCTCTCAACTTTTAGCACATGCCTATGTGGGTAAATGATGATACCATGCCAACTTTCAACCTTTTCAGAGTTCATTTGGTAGTGCTTTTCAATTTCAGGGTCATTTAGCTAAAAAATCAATAATGCATGAAAAATAAGCAAATAAAGTCAGAAAGGTTGAAAATTGATGACCCTGGCTTTGAATGGTGCATACTGAATCACAAAATTCTGGAGTTGAAATAAGTTATAAAAATGAAATGCCTTTGTAACTGATGAGTTTTCGTCCGAAACCCTATACTTCGAAAGAGATGTCCCTTTTGTACATGGAGTGCATCCAGTTTTTTACCTCGAACCCTCTCAACTTTTTTGGCACATGTATGTGCGTAAATGATGATACCATGCCAACTTTCAACCTTTCAGAGTTCATTTGTATTGCTTTTCAATTTCAGGATCATTTAGCTAAAAAATCAGTAAATGCATGAAACATGAACAATGAAGTCAGAAGGGTTGAAATTGATGACATGGCTTTTGCATGGTTCATACTGAGAGCACAAAAAGTCTGGAGTTGAAATAAGTTATAAAAAATGAAATGTCTTTGTAAAGATGAGTTTTCGCCCGAAACCCGTGATCATCGAAAGAGATTGTCCATTTTGTACACGAAGTCATCCAGTTTTTGCCGTAGCCCTCTTCAAATTTTTAGAACATGCTATGTGGGTGAAATGAGATACACATGCCACAATTTCAACCTTTTCAGAGTTCATTTGTAGTGCTTTTCAATTCAGGGTCATTTAGGTAAAAAAAATCAGTAAATGCATGAAAAATAGCAAATGAAGTCGAAGGTGAAAATTGAGACCTGGCTTTGAATGGTTCATACTGAATGCACAAAAAGTCTGGAGTTGAAATAAGTATAAAAAAATAAATTCTTTGTAACAGATGAGTTTTCGTCCGAACCCTGATGCATCGAAAGAGATTGTCCAATTTGTACACGAGTGCATCCCTTTTGCGTAGCCCTCTCAACTTTTTAGCACATCTATTGGGTGAATGATGATACCATGCCAACTTTCACCTTTTCAGAGTTCATTTGTAGTGCTTTTCATTATTCAGGTCTTTAGCTAAAAAAAATCAATAATGCATGAAAAATCAATGAGTCAGAAAGGTTGAAAAATTGATCCTGGCTTGGATGGTGTCATACTGAATGCACAAAAAGTCTGAGTTGAAATAAGTTTCAAAAAATGAAAGGCTTTGTAACTGATGAGTTTTCGTCGTCGAACCCTGATACTTCGAAAGAGATTGTCCATTCTGTTACATGGAGTGCATCCAGTTTTTTCCGAAACCCTCTCAACTTTTTAGCACATGCAGATGTGGTGAAATGAAGATACCATGCCAACCTTTCAACCTTTTCAAGTTCATTTTAAGTGCTTTAATTCCATGATCATTTAGCTAAAAATGTAATGCTGAAAATAGACAAATAAGTCAGAGGGTTGAAAATTGAGGACATGGCTTTGCATGGTGCACTAAAGGACAACAAGTCTGGAGTTTGAAATATGTTTCATAAAAAATGAAATTCCTTTGTAAGCAGATGAGTTTTCGTCCTTAAAACCCTGATACATCGAAAGAGATTGTCCATTTTGTACACGAAGTGCATCCAGTTTTTTGCCGACCTCTCAACTTTTTAGCACATGCTATTTGGGTTGAAATGAGATACATCCAACTTTCAACCTTTCATCAGTTCATGTTTATGTGCTGTTTCAATTTTCAGGTCATTAGTAAAAAAATAAGTAAATGCATGAAAAATACAAGATGTCAGAAGGGTTGAAAATTGATACTGGCTTTGAATGGTGCAACTGAATGCACAAAAGTCTGGAGTTTAAATAAGTTTAAAAAAAAATGATCCTTTGTAATCATAGTTTTTGTCCGAAACCCGATACTCGAAGAGATTGTCCCAATTTGTACACGAAGTGCATCCAGTTTTTGCCGTAACCCTCTCACTTTTTAGCACATGCTAGTGTGTGAAATGATGATCCATGCCAATTTCAACCTTTTCAGAGTTCATTTTAGTGCTTTTCAATTTCAGGTCATTAGCTAAAAAAATCAAGTAAATGCATGAATAGCAATGAGTCCGAAAGGGTTGAAAATTGATACTGGCGTTTGAATGGTGCTACTGAATTCACACAAATTCCCTGGATTGAAATAAGTTCTAAAAAATGAAATGCCTTTGTAACAGATGAGTTTTCGTCCGAAACCCGATACTTCGAAGAGATTGTTCCATTTGTACTGGAGTGCATCCAGTTTTTCGTAACCTCTCAACTTTTTAGCACATGCTATGTGGGTAAATGATGATACCATGCCAATTTCAACCTTTCCACAGTTCATTTGTAGTGCTTTTCATTTCAGGGTCATTTACTGAAAAAATCAGTAATGCATGAAAAATACAAATGAAGTCAGAAGGGTTGAAAATTGATGACATGGCTTTTGAATGTGCATATTGAAGCACAAAAAGTCTGGGTTAGAAATAAGGTACGTAAAAAATGAAATTCCTTTGGTAACAGATGAGTTTTCGTCGAACCTGATACTCGAAAGAGATTGTCCATTTTGTACATGAAGTGCAGTCCATTTTTGCCTAGCCTCTCAACTTTTTAGTCACATGCTATGTGGGTGAAATGAGATACCATGCCCCTTTTCACCTTTTCAGAGTTCATTTGTAGTGCTTTTCAATTTCAGGGTCATTTAGCTCAAAAAATCATATAATGCATAAAATGCAAATGAAGTCAGAAAGGGTTGAAACTTGATGACGTGGCTTTGAATGGTGCAACTGAAGCACAAAAGTCTGGAGTTGAAAAGTATAAAAAATGAAATCCTTTGTACAGATAAGTTTTTCGTCCGAACCCTGATATTCCGAAAAGATATTGTCCATTGTACATGAAGTGCATCCAGTTTTTGCCGTACCCTCTCAACTTTTTAGCACATGCTATGTGGGTGAAATGATGTCCATGCAACCTTTCAACCTTTTCAAGTTCATTTGTGTGCTTTTCATTTCAGGGTCATTTAGCTAAAAAAATCATAAATGCAAGAAAATAGCAAATGAAGTCGAAAGGGTTGAAAATTGTGACTGGCTTTTGAATGGGGTGCATGAATGACAAAGTCTGGAGTTGAATAAGTATAAAAAATGAAATGCCTTTGTAACGATGAGTTTTTCGTCCGAAACCCTGATACTTTCGAAAGAGATTGTCCATTTTGTAACAGAGTGCATCCATTTTTCCGTAACCCCTCAACTTTTTAGCACTGCTATGTGGTGAAATGATGATACCATGCCAACTTTCAACCTTTCAAGTTCTTTTGATGCTTTTCAATTTTCAGGTCCAATTTAGGCTAAAAAATCATTTGCAAATAGACCTGTTAGCATCGCAACATGAAGTCAGAAAGTTGAAATTGATGATGGCTTTGAATGGTGCATACTAAGCACAAAAAGTCTGGAGTGAAATACGTTATAAAAAATGAAATCCTTTTGTAACAGATGATTTTCCGTCCGAAACCCTGATACTCGAAAGGATTGTCCATTTTGTACACGAAGTGCATCCATTTTTTGCCGTACCCTCTCAATTTTTAGACACATGCTATGTGGGTTAAGAAAGGATACTCTGCAACCTTTCAACCTTTTCAGAGTTCATTTGTATGCTTTTCAATTTCAGGTCATTTAGCTCAAAAAATGTTAAATGCTAAAAATAGCAAATGAATCAGAAAGGGTTGAAAATTGATGACTGGCTTTGAATGGTGCATACTGAATGCACAAAAAGTCTGGAGTTCATCAGTTCAAAAAATAAAATGCTTTGTAACAGATGAGTTTTTCGTCCGAACCCTGATACTTTGAAAGAGATTGTCCAATTTGTACCCGAAGTGCATCCAGTTTTTGGCCGTAACCCTCTCACTTTTTAGCACATGCCTATGTGGGTGAAATGATGATCCATGCCAACTTTCAAACCTTTTCAGAGTTCATTTGTATGCTTTTCAATTTCAGGGTCATTTAGCTAAAAAAATCAGTAAATGCATGAAAAATAACAAATGAAGTCAGAAAGGGTTGAAAATTGATGACGTGGCTTGAATGGTGCATACTGAATCACAAAAAGTCTGGAGTTGAATAAGTTATAAAAATGAAATGCCTTTGTAACTATGAGTTTTCGTCCGAAACCCTGATACTCGAAAGAGATTGTCCATTTTGTACTGATGCATCCAGTTTTTCCGTAACCCTCTCACTTTTTAGCCATGCTATGTGGTAAATGATGATACTGTCCACTTTAACCTTTTTCTGATTCATTTGTATGTGCTTTTTAATTTCATCAGTCATTTAGCTAAAAAAATTAGTAAATGCAGAAAAATAGCAAATGAAGTCAGAAAGGTTGAAAATTGTGATGAGCTTTGATGGTGCATACTAAAGCACAAAAAGCCTGGAGTTGAAAATAGTTATAAAATGAAATTCTTTGTAACAGTAGTTTTCGTCCGAAACCCTGATACACTTCGAAAGAGATGTCCATTTTGTACACGAAGTGGCATCCGTTTTTTGTCGTAACCCTCTCAAACTTTTTAGCACATGCTATGTGGGTGAAATGATGATACCATGCCAACTTTCAACCTTTTCAGAAGTTCATTGTAGTGCTTTTCAATTTAGGGTCCTTTAAGCTAAAAAAAATACAGTAATGCTGAAAATAGCAAATGAAGTCAGAAAGGGTTGAAATTGGAATGCTGCTTTGAATGGTGCATACTGAATGCAACAAAAGTCTGGAGTTGAATAAGTTATAAAAATAAATGCCTTTGTACAGATGAGTTTTCGTCCGAACCCTGATACTTCGAAAGAGATTGTCCATTTTGTACACGAAGTGCATCCAGTTTTTGCCTAACCCTCTCAACTTGTTTAGCACATGTAGGGTGAAATGATGATCCAGCCAACTTCAACCTTTCAAGTTCTTTGTAGTGCTTTTCAATTTTCAGGGTCCATTTAGCTAAAAAACAATACATGCTGAAAATAGCAAATGAGTCAGAAAGGGTTGAAATTGATGAATTGCTTTGAATGGTTGCTATGAATGGCAAAAACACAAAAGTCTGGAGTTGAATAAGTTCAAAAAGATAGAAATGACTTTGATAAGTGGTTCGTCCGAACCCTGATACTTCAAAGAGGATTGTCCATTTTGTACAATGAGTGCATCCAGTTTTTACCGTAAACCCCTCTCAACTTTTTAGTCACATGCTATGTGGGTAAAATGATGACCATGCCAACTTTCAACCTTTTCAGAGTTCATTTGTAGTGCTTTATCATTTCAGAGGTCTTTAGTAAAAAATCAGTAAATGCATGAAAATAGCAAATGAAGTCAGAAAGGGTTGAAATTGATGAATGGACTTTGATTGGTGCTACTTGAAGCACAAAAATTCTGGAGTTGAAAGTTAATAAAAAATGAATCCTTTGTAACTATGATTTTCGTCCGAAACCCTGATACTTCGAAAGAGATTGTCCATTTTGTACATGCGAGTTGCATCCGTTTTTTGCCGTAACCCTCGCAACTTTTTACACATGCTTGTGGGTGATGAGGTACCATGCAACTTTCAACCTTTTCAGAGTTCATTTGTAAGTGCTTTTCAATTTCAGGGTCATTTAAGTTAAAAAAAATCAGTAAATGCATGAAAAAGCCAAATGAAGTCAAAAGGTTGAAATTGATGACCTGGCTTTGATGTGTCATACTGATCACAAAAGTCTGGAGTTGTAAATAATTAAAAAATAAAATGCCTTTGTAACAGATGAGTTTTCTGTCCGGAACCCTGATACTCTGAAAGATATGTCCATTTTGTACACAAGTGCATCCATTCTTTTCCGTAACCCTCTCAACTTTTTAGCACATGCTATGTGGGTGAAATGATATACCATGCCAACTTTCACTTTTCAGAGTTCATTTGTAGTGCTTTTCAGATTTTCAGGGTCATTTAGCTAACAAAAATCAGTAATGCATGAAAAATACAAATGAAGTCAGAAAGGTTGAAAATTGATGACTTGGCTTGGAATGGTGCATACTAGGCACAAAAGTCTGGAGTTGAAAATAGTTAAAAAAATGAATGCCTTTGTAACATGAGAGTTTTCAGTCCGAAACCCTGATACTCGAAAGAGATTTCCATTTTGTACATGAAGTGCATCCAGTTTTTTGCCAGTACCCTCTCACTTTTTAGCACTCTATGTGGTGAAATGATGATCCATGGCCAACTTTCAACCTTTTCAGAGTTCATTTTGTAGTGCTTTTCATTTCAGTCATTTAGCTAAAATCATAAATGCATGAAAAAATAGCACAATGAAGTCGAAAGGTTTGAAATTGATGACTGGGCTTTGATGGTGCATATAAGCACAAAAAGTCTGTTGGAATAAGTTTAAAAAGAACAATTTCGTTGTAACAGATGAGTTTTCGTCCGAAACCCCGATACTCGAAAGAGATTGTCCATGTTGGTACACGATATGCATCCAGTTTTTTGCCGTAGCCCTCTAAATTTTTAGAACATGCTATGTGGGTGAAATGAGGATACCATTGCCACACTTTCAACCTTTCAGAGTTCATTTGTAGTGCTTTTTCAATTTCAGGGTCATTTAGGTAAAAAAATCAGTAAATGCATGAAAAATACAAATGAAGTCAAAGGGTGAAATTGATGACCTGGCTTTGAATGGTTCATACGGAATGCACAAAAAGTCTGGAGTTTAAATAAGTTAAAAAATAAAATGTTTTGTAACAGATGAGTTTTCGTCCGAACCCTGATGCATCGAAGAGATTGTCCAATTTGTACACGAAGTGCATCCACTTTTTTGCCCGTAGCCCTCTCACTTTTTAGCCACATGTATGTGGTGAAATGATGATACCATGACCAACTTTCACCTTTTCAGAGTTCATTTGTAGTGCTTTTTCAATTTCAGGGTCATTTAGCTAAAAAATCAATAATGCAATGAAAATAGCACATGAAAGTCAGAAAGGGTTGAAAATTTGAGCCTGGCTTGGAATGGTGCATACTGAATGCACAAAAGTCTGGAGTTGAAATAATTTATAAAATGAAATGGCCTTTGTAACTGATGAGTTTTCGTCCGAAACCCTGATACTTTCCGAAGAGATTGTCCATTTTGTCATGGAGTGCATCCAGTTTTTAACCGTAACCCTCTCAACTTTTTAAGCACATGCTATGTGCGTAAAATGATGATACCATGCCAACTTTCAACCTTTTCAGAGTTCATTGTAGTGCTTTTCATTTCAGGATCATGTAGCTAAAAAATCAGTAAATGCATGAAAAATAGCAAATGAGTCAGAAAGGGTTGAAATTGATGACATGGCTTTGCATGTGGCATCTAAAGGCACAAAAAGTCTGGAGTTGAAATAATTTAAAAAATGAAATGTCTTTGTAACAGATGAGTTTCGTCCGAAACCCTGATACAATCGAAAGAGATTGTCCATTTTGTAAACTGAAGTGCATCCAGTTTTTTGCGCGCACCCTCTCAAATTTTTATGCACATGCTATGTGGGTGAAATGAGGATAACCATGCCAACTTTCACCTTTTCAGAGTTCATTTGTAGTGCTTTTCAATTTAGGGTCATTTAGGTAAAAAAAATAAGTCAATGCATGAAAATATACAAATGAAGTCAGAAAGGGTTGAAAATTGATGACCTGGCTTTGAATGGTTCATACTGAATGCACAAAAAGTCTGGAGTTGAAATAAGTTATAAAAAATAAAATGTCTTTGTAACGAGAGGTTTTCGTCCGGAACCCTGATACATCGAAAGAGATTGTCCATTTGTACAACGAAGTGCATCCAGTTTTCCGTAGCCCTCTCAACTTTTTAGCACCATGCTATGTTGGTGAAATGATGATACCATGCCACCTTTCCAACCTTTTCATAGTTCATTTGTAGTGTTTTTTCAATTTCACAGGTCATTTAGCTAAAAAAATCAATAAATGCATGAAAAATAGCAAATGAAGTCAGAAAGGGTTGGAAAATTGATGACCTGGCCTTTGAATGGTGCATACTGAATGCAGCAACAAGTCTGGAGTTGAAATAAGTTATAAAAAATGAAATGCCTTTGTAACTGATGAGTTTTCGTCCGAAACCCTGTAACTTCGAAAGAGATTGTCCATTTTGTTACTGGAGTGCACCAGTTTTTTTATACCGTACCCTCTCAACTTTTTAGCACATGCTATGTGCGTAAAATGATGATACATGCCAACTTTCACTCTGTTCAGAGTTCAATTTGTAGGGCTTTTCAATTTCATGATCATTTAGCTAAAAAAATCAGTAAATGCGAAAAATAGCAAATGAAGTCAGAAAGGGTTGAAAATTGATGACATGGCTTTGCATGGTGCATACTGAAGGCACACAAAAGTCTGGAGGTTGAAATAAGTATAAAAAATGAAATGTCTTTGTAACAGATGAGTTTTCCGGTCCGAAACCCTGATACCATCGAAAGAGATTGTCCATTTGTAACCAGTGCATCCATTGTTTGCCCGTAGCCCTCTCAAATTTTTAGCACATGCTATGTGGGTGAAATGAAGATACCATGCCAACTTTCACCTTTTCAGAGTTCATTTGTAGTGCTTTTTCAATTTCAGGGTCATTGGTAAAAAAAATCATAATTGCATGAAAATAGCAAATGAAGTCAGAAAGGGTTGAAATTGAGGAACCTGGCTTTGAATGGTTCATACTGAATGCACAAAAAGTCTGAGTTGAAATAATTATAAAATAAAATTGTCTTTGTAACAGATGAGTTTTCGTCCGGACCTGATACATCGAAAGAGATTGTCCAATTTGTACACGAAGTGTCATCCAGTTTTTTGCCGTAGCCCCTCAACTTTTTATAGCACATGCTATGTGGGTGAAATGATGATACCATGCCAACTTTCAACCTTTTCAGAGTTCATTTGTAGTGCTTTTCAATTTCAGGGTCATTTAGCTAAAAAAATCAATAAATGCATGAAAAATAGCAAAGGAGTCAGAAAGGGTTGAAATTGATGACCTGGCTTTGAATGTGCATACTGAATGACAAAAAGTCTGGAGTTGAAAAAAGTTATAAAAAATGAAATGCCTTTGTAACTATGAGTTTTCGTCCGAAACCCTGATACTTCGAAAGAGATTGTCCATTTTGTACATGGAGTGCATCCAGTTTTTACCGTAACCCTCTCACTTTTTAGCACATGCTATGTGCGTAAAATGATGATACCATGCCAACTTTCAACCTTTTCAAGTTCATTTGTATGCTTTTTCAATTTCAGGATCATTTAGCTAAAAAAATCAGTAAATGCATGAAAGATAGCAAATGAAGTCAGAAATGGGTTGAAAATTGATGACATGGCTTTGCATGGTTGCATACTGAAGGCACAAAAAGTCTGGAGTTGAAATAATTTATAAAAAATGAATGTCTTTTGTAACATGAGTTTTCGTCCGAAACCCTGATACATCGAAAGAGATTGTTCCATTTTGTACACGAAGTGCATCCATTTGTTGCCGTAGCCCTCTCAAATTTTTGAGCACATGCTATGTGGGTGAAATGAGGATACCATGCCAACTTTCAACCTTCTTTCAGAGTTCATTTGTAGTGCTTTTCAATTTCAGGGTCATTTAGGTAAAAAAAATCAGTAATGCATGAAAAATAGCAATGAGTCAGAAAGGGTTGAAAATTGATGACCTGGCTTTGAATGGTTCATACTGAATGCACAAAAAGTCTGGAGTTGAAATAAGTTATAAAAAATAAAATGTCTTTGTAACAGATGAGTTTTCGTCCGAACCCCTGATACATCGAAAGAGATTGTCCAATTTGTACAACGAAGTGCATCCAGTTTTGCCGTAGCCCTCTCAACTTATTTAGCACATGCTATGTGGGTGAAATGATGATACCATTCCAACTTTCAACCTTTTCAGAGTTCATTTGTAGTGCTTTTCAATTTCAGGGTCATTTAGCTAAAAAAATCAATAAATGCATGAAAAAATAGCAAATGAAGTCAGAAAGGGTTGAAAATTGTGACTGCTGGCTTGAAATGGTGCATACTGAATGCACAAAAGTCTGGAGTTGAAATAAGTTATAAAAATGAAATGCCTTTGTAACTGATGAGTTTTCGTCCGAAACCTTATACTTCGAAAGGATTGGTCCTTTTGTACATGGATGCATCCATTTTTACCGTAAACCCTCTCAACTTTTTAGCCATGCTTATGTGCGTAAAATGATGATACCATTGCCAACTTTCAACCTTTTCAGATTCATTTGTAGTGCTTTTCAATTTCAGGATCATTTAGCTAAAAAAATCAGTAAATGCATGAAAAATAGCAAATGAGTCAGAAAGGGTTGAAAATGAAATGACATGGCTTTGCATGGTGCATACTAAAGGCACAAAAGTCTGGAGTTGAATAAGTTATAAAAATTGAATGTCTTTGTATCAGATGAGTTTTCGTCCGAACCCTGATACATCGAAAAGATTGTCCCATTTGTAAACGAAGTGCATCCAGTTTTTTGCCGTAGCCCTCTCAAATTTTTAGCACATGCTATGTGGGTGAAATGAGGATACCATGCCAACTTTCACACCTTTTCAGAGTTCATTTGTAGTGCTTTTCCAATTTTAGGGTCATTTAGGTAAAAAAATAAGTAAATGCATGAAAATAGCAAATGAAGTCAGAAAGGGTTGAAAATTGATGACCGGCTTTGAATGGTTCATACTGAATGCACAAAAAGTCTGGAGTTTGAAATAAGTTATAAAAAAAAATGTCTTTGTAACAGATGAGTTTTTCGTCCGGAACCCCTGATACATCGAAAGAGTTGTCCAATTTGTACCACGAAGTGCATCCAGTTTTTGCCGTAGCCCTCTCAACTTTTAGCACATGCTATGTGGGTGAATGATGATACCATGCCAACTTTCAACCTTTCCAAGTTCATTTGTAGTGCTTTTCAATTTCAGGGTCATTAAGCTAAAAAAATCAATAAATGCTTGAAAAATAGCAAATGAATCGAAAGGGTTGAAAATTGATGACCTGGCTTTGAATGGTGCATACTGATGCACAAAAAGTCTGGAGTTGAAATAAGTTATAAAAAATGAAATGACTTTGAACTGATGAGTTTTCGTCCGAACCCTGATACTTCGAAAGAGATTTGTCCATTTTGTACATATGGAGTGCATCCAGTTTTATATACCGTAAATCTCATAATTTTTCTGGCCTCTCAACTTTTTAGCCTGCTATGTGGTAAAATGATGATACCATGCCAACTTTCAACTTTTCAGAGTTCATTTGTAGTGCTTTTCAATTTCAGGATCATTTAGCTAAAAATCATAAATGCATGAAAAATAGCAATGAAGTCAGAAAGGGATGAAATTGATGACATGGCTTGCATGGTGCATACTGAAGGCACAAAAGTCTGGAGTTGAATAAGTTATAAAATGAAATGCCTTTTGTACTGATGGTTTTCGCCGAAACCCTGATTTCGAAGAGATTGTCCTTTTGTACACTGAGTGCATCCAGTTTTTGCCGTAGCCCTCTCAAATTTTTAGCCATGCTATGTGGGTGAAATGAGGATACCATGCCAACTTTTCAACCTTTTCAGAGTTCATTTGTAGTGCTTTTCAATTTCAAGGGTCATTTAGGTAAAAAAATCAGTAAATGCATGAAAAACAGCAAATGAAGTCAAGGGTTGAAAATTGATGACCTGGCTTGGAATGTTTCATACTGAATGCACAAAAAGTCTGGAGTTGAAAAAGTTATAAAAAATAAAATGTCTTTGTAACAGATGAGTTTTCGTCCGGAACCTGATACAATCGAAAGAGATTGTCCAATTTTGTACACGAAGTGGCATCCAGTTTTTGCCGTAGCCCTCTCAACTTTTTAGCACATGCTATGTGGGTGAAATGATGATACCATCCAACTTTCACCTTTTTCAGA
Organism: Thinopyrum elongatum; assembly: GCA_011799875.1. NCBI lineage: Eukaryota > Viridiplantae > Streptophyta > Magnoliopsida > Poales > Poaceae > Thinopyrum > Thinopyrum elongatum. The sequence continues at coordinate 442,374 of JAAAXO010000020.1, forward strand.
GTTCATTTGTAGTGCTTTTCAATTTCAGGGTCATTTAGCTAAAAAATCAATAATGCATGAAAAATAGCAAATGAAGTCAGAAAGGGTTGAAATTGATGACCTGGCTTTGAATGGTGTCATACTGAATGACAAAAGTCTGGAGTTGAAATAAGTTATAAAAAATGAAATGCCCTTTGTAACTGATGATTTTCGTCCGAAACCCTGATACTTCGAAAGAGATTGTCCATTTGTACATGGAGTGCATCCAGTTTTACCCGTAAACCCTCTCAACTTTTTAGCACAATGCTATGGTGCTAAAATGATGATACCATGCCAACTTTCAACCTTTTCAGAGTTCATTTGTAGTGCTTTTTCAATTTCAGGATCATTTAGCTAAAAAATCAGTAAATGCATGAAGATAGCAAATGAAGTCAAAAGGGTGAAATTTGAGACATGGCTTTGCATGGTGCCATACTGAAGGCACAAAAGTCTGGAGTTGAAATAAGTTATAAAAAATGAAATGTCTTGTAACAGATGAGTTTTTCGTCCGAAACCCTGATACATCGAAAGAGATTGTCCATTTTGTACCGAAGTGCATCCAGTTTTTGGCCGTACCCTCTCAAATTTTTAGAACATGCTATTGGGTGAATGAGGATACCATGCCAACTTCAACCTTTTCAAGTTCATTTGTAGTGCTTTTCAATTTCAGGGTCATTTAGGTAAAAAAATTAAGTAATGCATAAAAATAGGCAAATGAAGTCAGAAAGGGTTGAAAATTGATGACCTGGCTTTGAATGGTTCATACTGAATGCACAAAAAGTCTGGAGTTGAAATAATCTATAAAAATAAATGTCTTTGTAACAGATGAGTTTTTCGTCCGGAACCCTGATACATCGAAAGAGATTTGTCCAATTTGTACACAAGTGTCATCCAGTTTTTGCTGCTGTAGCCCTCTCAACTTTTTAAGCACTGCTATGTGGGTGAAATGATGATACCATGCCAACTTTCAACCTTTTCAGAGTTCATTGTAGTGCTTTTCAATTTCAGGGTCATTTAGCTAAAAAAATCAATAAATGCATGAAAATAGCAAATGAAGTCAGAAGGGTTGAAAATTGATGACCTGGCTTTGAATGGTGCTACTGAATGCAAAAAGTCTGAGTTGAAATAATTTATACAAATGAAATGCCTTTGAACTGATGAGTTTTCGTCCGAAACCCTGATCCTTCGAAAGAGATTGTCCTTTTGTACATGGAGTGCATCCAGTTTTTAACCGTAACCCTCCAACTTTTTTAGCACATGCTAGTGTGCGTAAAATGATGATACCATGCCAACTTTCAACCTTTTCAGGAGTTCATTTGTAGTGCTTTTCAATTTCAGATCATTTAGCTAAAAAAATCAGTAAATGCATGAAAAATAGCAAATGAAGTCAGAAAGGTGTTTAAAAATTGATGACATGGCTTTGCATGGGGCATACTAAAGGCACAAAAAGTCTGGAGTTGAAATAAGTTATAAAAAATGAAATGTCTTGTAACAGATGAGTTTTCGTCCGAACCCTGTACATCGAAAGAGATTGTCATTTTGTAACGAATGTCATCCAGTTTTGCCGTAGCCCTCCTCAAATTTTAGCACATGCTATGTGGGTGAAATGAGGATACCATGCCAACTTTCAACCTTTTCATAGTTCATTTGTAGTGTCTTTTCAATTTAGGGTCATTTAGGTGAAAAAAATAAGTAAATGCATGAAAAATAGCAAATGAAGTCAGAAAGGGTTGAAAATTGATGACCGGCTTTGAATGGTTCATACTGAATGCACAAAAAGTCGGAGTTGAAATAGTTTAAAAAATAAATGTCTTGGTAACAGATGAGTTTTCTCGCGGAACCCTGATACATCGAAAGAAGTTGTCCAATTTGTACACGAGTGCATCCAGTTTTTGCCGTACCCTCTCAACTTTTTAGCACATGCTATGTGGGTTGAACGATGATACCATGCCAACTTTCACCTTTTCAGAGTTCATTTGTAGTGCTTTTTCATTTCAGGTCATTTAGCTAAAAAATCAATAAATTGCATGAAAAAATAGCAAATGAGTCAGAAGGGTTGAAAATTGAATGACCTGGCTTTGAATGGTGCATACTGAATGCACAAAAGTCTGGAGTTGAAATAAGTTATAAAAAATGAATGCCTTTGTAACTGATGATTTTTCGTCGAACCCCTGATACCTTCGAAAGAGATTGTCCATTTTGTACATGGAGTGCATCAGTTTTTAACCGTAACCCTCCAACTTTTAGCACATGCTATGTGCGTAAATATGATATCCATGCCAACTTTCAACCTTTTCAAGTTCATTTGTAGTGCTTTTCAATTTCAGGATCATTTAGCTAAAAAATCAGTAAATGCATGAAAAATAGTCAAATGAAGTCAGAAAGGGTTGAAAATTGATGACATGGCTTTGCATTGGTGCATACTGAAGGCACAAAAGTCTGGAGTTGAATAGTTATAAAAATGAAATGTCTTTGTAACAGATGAGTTTTCGTCCGAAACCCTGATACATCGAAAAGATTGTCCATTTTGTACACGAAGTGCATCCAGTTTTTCCGTAGCCCTCTCAAATTTTTAGCACATGCTATGTGGGTGGAAATGAGGATACCTGATGCCAACTTTCAACCTTTTCAGAGTTCATTTTGTAGTGCTTTTCAATTTCAGGGTCATTTAGGTAAAAAAAATCAGTAATGCATGAAAATAGCAAATGAAGAGAAAGGGTTGGAAAATTGATGACCTGGCTTTGAATGGTTTCATACTGAATGCACAAAAAGTCTGGAGTTTGAAATAAGTTATAAAAAATAAATGTCTTGTAACAGATGAGTTTTCGTCGGAACCCTGAACATCGAAAGAGATTGTCCAATTTGTACACGAAGTGCATCCATTTTTGCCGTAGCCCTCTCAACTTTTTAGCACTGCTATGTGGTGAATGATGATACCATGCCAACTTTCACAACCTTTTCAGAGTTCATTTGTAGTGCTTTTCAATTTCAGGGTCATTTAGCTAAAAAAATCAATAATGCATGAAAAATAGCAAATGAAGTCAGAAAGGGTTGAAAATTGATGACCTGGCTTTGAATGGTGCATACGATGCACAAAAGTCGAGTTTTGAAATAGTTATAAAAAATGAAATGCCTTTGTAACGTGATGAGTTTTCGGTCCGAACCCCTGATACTTCGAAAGAGATTTGTCCATTTTGTACATGGAGTGCATCCAGTTTTACCGTAACCCTCTCAACTTTTAGCACATGCTATGTGCGTAAAATGATGATCCCATGCCAACTTTCAACCTTTTCAGAGTTCATTGGTAGTGCTTTCAATTTCAGGATCATTTAGCTAAAAAAATCAGTAAATGCATGAAAAATAGCAATAGTCAGAAAGGGTTGAAAATTGATGAATGGCTTTGCATGGTGCATACTGAAGCACAAAAAGCTGAGTTGAAAATAAGTTATAAAAATGAAATGTCTTTGTAACAGTGTAGTTTTCGTCGAACCCTGATACATCGAAAGAGATTGTCCATTTTGTAACACGAAGTGCATCCAGTTTTGCCGTAGCCTCTCAAATTTTAGCACATGCTATGTGGGTGAAATGAGATACCATGCCAACTAACTTCAACCTTTTCAGAGTTCATTGTATGCTTTGTCAATTTCAGGTTCATTTATCTTAAAAAAAATCGTAAATGCATGAAAATAGCAAATGAAGTCAGAAAGTGTGAAAATTGATGACCTGGCTTGGGGGATGGCATACTGAACCACAAAAAGTCTAGAGTTGATAAGTTATAAAATGAAATGTCCTTTGTATGATTAGATTTTCGTCCGAAACCCTGATACTTCAAAGAGATTGTCCCATTTTGTACACAAGTGCATCCAGTTTTTTGCCGTAACCTTCTCAACTTTAGCACAGCTATGTGGGTGAATGATGATAACCATGCAACTTTCAACCTTTTCAGAGTTCATTTGTAGTGCTTTTCAATTTCAGGCCATTTAGCTCAAAAAATTATGTAAATGCATGAAAAATAGCAAATGAAGTCAGAAAGGGGTGAATAATGATGTGGCTTTGAATGGTGCATCTGAATGCACAAAAGTCTGGAGTTGAAATAAGTTATAAAAAATGAAATGCCTTGTGACAGATCAGTTTTGCGTCCGAAACCCTGATACTTCAAAATAGATTGTCCATTTTGTCATGAAGTTCATCCATTTTTGCCATAACCTCTCATTTTTTAGCTCAGCTATGTGGTGAATGATGATACTAATGCCAACTTTCAACCTTTCAGAATTCATTTGTAGTGCTTTTCAATTTCAGGCATTTAGCTCAAAAAAATAAGTGAATGCGAAAAATACAAATGAAGTCAGAAAGGGTTGCAAATTGATGACGTTGCTTTGAATGTGCATACTGAATGCACAAAAGTCTGGAGTTAGAAATAAGTTATAAAAAATGAAATGCCTTTGTACAGATCATTTTTCGTCCGAAACCCTGATACTTTGAAAGAGATTGTCCATTTTGTACACGAGTGCATCCAGTTTTTGCCGTAACCCTCTCAACTTTTTAGCACATCTATCTGGTTAAATGTGATACCATGCGAACTTTCAAACCTTTTGAGAGTTCATTTGTTGTGCGGTTTCAATTTTAGGTCTTTAGGTCAAAAAATCAGTAAATGCATGAAATTAGCAATGAAGTCAGAAAGGGTTGACAATTGATGACGTGGCTTTGAATGGTCATACTGAACGCACAAAAAGTCTGGAGTAGAAATAAGTGATAAAAATGAAATGCCTTTGTAACAGATGGTTTTCGTCCGAAACCCTGATACTTCGAAAGAGATTGTCCATTTTGTACACCGAAGTGCATCCAGTTTTTACCGTAACCCTCTCAACTTTTAGCACATGCTAGTGGGGTAAAATGATATACCGATGCCAACTTTCACTTTTCAGAGTTCATTTGTAGTGCTTTTCAATTTCAGGTCATTTAGTCCAAAAAAATCATGTAAATGCATGAAAATAGCAAATGAAGTCAGAAAGGGTGAAAATTATGACTGTATTTGAATTGTGCATACTGAATGCACAAAAAGTCTGGAGTTAAAATAAGTTATAAAAAATGAAATGCCTTTGTACAGATAGTTTTTCGTCCGAAACCCTGATACTTTCGAAAGAGATTATCCATTTTTAATTAACTAGCATCGTTTGTGCCATAGTCCTCTCTCAACTTTTTTAGCACAAGCTATGTGGGTGAAATATGATTACCTATGCCAACTTTCAACCTTTTCAGAGTTCATTTGTATGCTTTGCAATTTCAGGGTCATTTAGCTAAAAAAAATCAGTAAAATCATGAAAAATAGCAAATGAAGTCAGCAGGGTTGAAAAATTGATGACCTGGCTTTGAATGGTGCATACTGAACCTCACAAAAAGTTTGAGGTTGAAATAGTTATAGAAATTAAATGTCTTTGTAACATATGGATTTCGTCCGAAACCCTGATACTTTGAAGAGATTGTCCCATTTTGTACACGAAGTGCATCTAGTTTTTGCCGTAACCCTCTCAACTTTTTAGCACATGCTATGTGGGTGAAATGATGATACCATGTCCAACTTTCAACCTTTTCAGAGTTCATTTGTAGTGCTTTGCAATTTTCAGGGCCATTTAGCTCAAAAAATTAATAGAATGCATGAGAAATAGCAAAAATGAAGTCAGAAAGGGTTAAATTGATGAGTGTGGCTTTGAATGGTGCATACCTGAGTCACAAAAAGTCTGGAGTTGAAATAAGGTTATAAAAATGAAATGCCTTTGTAACAGATCAGTTTTCGTCCGAAGCCTGATACTTCAAAAGAGATTGTCCATTTTGTACATGCAGTGCATCCAGTTTTTGCCGTACCTCACTCAACTTTTTAGCACGTGCTATGTCGGTGAAATGATGATACCATGCCAACTTCACCATTTTAAGAGTTCTTTGTAGTGCTTTTAGATTTCAGGGTCATTTAGCTCAAAAAAATTCAGTAAATGCATGAAAAATTGTCAAATGAAGTCAGAAAGGTTGACAATTGATGACGTGGCATTGAATGGGTGCATACTGAACGCACAAAAAGTCCGGTAGTTAAAATAAGTTCTAAAAACTGAATCCCTTTCTAACAGATGAGTTTTCGTCCGAAACCCTGATACTTCGCAAGAGATTGTCCCACTTTGTACATGAAGCGCATCTAGTTTTTGCAGTAACCCTATCAACTTTTTAGCACATGCTATGTGTGAGTGAATGATACCATGCCAACTTTCCAAACCTTTTCAGAGTTCATTTGTAGTGCTGTTCATTTTCAGGGTCATTTAGCTAAAAAATCAGTAAATGCAAGAAAAAAGAGCAAATGAAGTCAGAAAGGTTGAAAATTGATGACCTGGATTTGAATGGTGCATACTGAATGCACAAAAAGTCGGAGTTGAAATAAGTTATAAAAAATGAAATGTCTTTGTAACAGATGAGTTTTTCGTCCAAACCCTGATACTTGAAAGAGATTGTCCATTTTGTACACGAAGTGCATCCAGTTTTGCGTAACCCCTCTCACTAACTTTTTAGCACATGCTATGTGGGTGAAATGATGATACCATCACCTTCGAATTTCAACCTTTTAGAGTTCATTTGTAGTGCTTTTCAATTTGAGGGCCTTTAGCTCAAAAAATCAGTAAATTGCATGAAAATAGCAAATGAAGTCAGAAAGGGTTCAAATTGATGACGTGGCTTTGAATGGTGCATTACTGAATGCACAAAAATTCTGTAGTTGAAATAAGTGTAAAAAATAAAATGCCTTTGTAACAGATAACTTTCGTTCCTGAAACCCTGATACTTCGAAAAGATTGTCCTTTTGTACATGAATGCAACCAGTTTTTGCCGTACACTCCACTTTTTAGCACGTCTATTGGGTAAATGTGATACCATGCCAACTTTCAAACCTTTTTCAGAGTTTCATTTGTCGTGCATTTCAATTTCAGGGTCATTTAGCTCAAAAAATCAGTAAATGCATGAAAAATAGCAAATGAAGTCAGAAAGGGTTGACAAGTGTTGACGTGGCTTTGATGGTGCATACTGAACGCACAAAAAGTTCTGGAGTTGAAATAAGTTCTAAAAAACTGAAATGCCTTTCTAACAGATGAGTTTTCGTCCGAAACCCTGATACTTCGAAAGAGATTGTCCATTTTGTACATGAAGTGCATCCTAGTTTTTTGCCAGTAACCTCTCAACTGTTTTAGCACATCTATCTGGGTGAAATGATGATCACATGCCCAACTTTCAACCTTTCTTCAGAGTTCATTTGTAGTGCTTTTTCAATTTCAGGGTCATTTAGCTCAAAAATCATGAATGCTGAAAAATAGCAAATGAAGTCAGAAAGGTTGACATTGATGACGTGCTTTGAATGGTGCATACTGAATCTGAACGCACAAAAGTCTGAGTAGAAAATAAGTGCTAAAAAATGACTGCCTTTGTAACAGAATGAGTTTTCTCCGCAAACCCTGATACTTTGAAGAGATTGTCATTTTTTGTACACGAAGTGGCATCAGTTTTATTTCCGTAACCCTCTCACTTTTAGCACATGCTATGTGGGTAAAATGATGATGCCATGCCATCTTTCAACCTTTTCAGAGTCATTTGTAGTGCTTTTCAATTGTCAGGGTCTTTAGCTCAAAAAAATTCAGTAAATGCATGAAAAATAGCAAATGAAGTCAGAAAGGGTTAAATTGATGACATGTATTTGAATTGTGCAATACAGAATGCACAAAAAGTCTCTGAGTTGAAATATTTATAAAAAATGATTCCTTTTTAACAGATGAGTTTTCGTCCGAAACCCTGATACTTCGAAAGAGATTGTCCATTTTGTCATGAACTGACTCAGTTTTTTTGGCCGTAACACTCTCAACTTTTTAGCACAAGCTATTGGTGGGTGAAAATAATTCCATGCCTACTTTCAACCTTTTCAGAGTTCATTTGTATGCTTTGGCAATTTCTGGGTCATTTAGCTAAAAAAATCGTAAATGAATGAAAAATAGCAAATGAAGTCAGAAAGTTCAAAATTGATGACCTGGCTTTGAATGGTGCAATACTGACACAGAAAAGTCTCGAGTTGAAAAAGTTATAAAAATGAAATGCTTTGTAACAATGAGATTTCGTCCGCAAACCCTGATACTTCGAAAGAGATTGTCCATTTTGTACATGAAGTGCGGTCCAGTTTTTGCCGTAAGCCCCTCAACTTTTAGCCATGCTATTGGGTGAAATGATGATACCATGCAACTTTCAACCTTTTCAAGTTCATTTGTAGTGCTTTTCATTTCAGGGCCATTTAGCTCAAAAAAATTAAGTAAATGCAGAAAAATAGCAAAATCAGATAGGGTTGAAAAATGATGATGTTGCTTTGAATGGTGCATACTGAATGCACAAAAGTCTGGAGTTGAAATAAGTCATAAAAATGAAATGCCTTTGTAACAGATGCAGTTTTTCGTCAAACCCTGATACTTCAAAAGAGATTGTCCATTTTGTACATGAAGTGCATCAAGTTTTGCCGTAACCCTCTCAATTTTTTACACATGCGATGTGGGTGAAATGATGATACCATGCCAACTTTTCACCCACTTTCAAGTTCATTTGTAGTGCTTTTCAATTTCAGGGCATTTACTCAAAAAAATTAGTAATGCTGAAAAATAGCAAATGAAGTCAGAAAGGGTTGAAAAATGTGTGGCTTTGGAATGGTGCATACTAAATGCCAAAAAGTCTGGAGTTGAAATATGTTATAAAAAATGAAATGCCTTTGTAACAGATCATTTTCGTCCGAAACCCTCATACTTCTCAAGAGATTGTCCATTTTGTACATGAAGTGCATCTAGTTTTTGCCGGAACCCCCTCTCCCACTTTTTAGCACATGCTATGTGGGTGAAATGATGATACCCATGCCAACTTTCAAACTTTTTCAGAGTTCATTTGTAGTGCTTTGCATTTTCAGGTCAATTTAGCTCAAAAAAATCGTAATGCATGAAAAATAGCAAATGAATCCAGGAACGGGTTTGACAATTGATGCGTGGCAGTGAATGTGGCATACTTGAACTCACAAAAATTAGGATTGGGTTGAAAATTGATGACATGGCTTTGCATGGTGCATACTAAAGGCACAAAAAGTCTGGAGTTGAAATAAGTTATAAAAAATGAAATGTCTTTGTAACAGATGAGTTTTCGTCCGAAACCCTGATACATCGAAAGAGATTGTCCATTTTGTAAACGAAGTGCATCCAGTTTTTGCCGCAGCCCTCTCAAATTTTTAGCACATGCTATGTGGGTGAAATGAGGATACCATGCCAACTTTCAACCTTTTCAGAGTTCATTTGTAGTGCTTTTCAATTTTAGGGTCATTTAGGTAAAAAAAATAAGTAAATGCATGAAAAATAGCAAATGAAGTCAGAAAGGGTTGAAAATTGATGACCTGGCTTTGAATGGTTCATACTGAATGCACAAAAAGTCTGGAGTTGAAATAAGTTATAAAAAATAAAATGTCTTTGTAACAGATGAGTTTTCGTCCGGAACCCTGATACATCGAAAGAGATTGTCCAATTTGTACACGAAGTGCATCCAGTTTTTGCCGTAGCCCTCTCAACTTTTTAGCACATGCTATGTGGGTGAAATGATGATACCATGCCAACTTTCAACCTTTTCAGAGTTCATTTGTAGTGCTTTTCAATTTCAGGGTCATTTAGCTAAAAAAATCAATAAATGCTTGAAAAATAGCAAATGAAGTCAGAAAGGGTTGAAAATTGATGACCTGGCTTTGAATGGTGCATACTGAATGCACAAAAAGTCTGGAGTTGAAATAAGTTATAATTAACCCTTAATGACTGCCTGAATCAGCATGAATGATCATGCTGATGTCATCAGTTACTATTCATGGTAATTTTCGGAAATTAAAATAATGAAAAAATAAATTCCAGAAATTAAATAAAATCTTTAGAAAATCATATAAAATAAACGTACTCCGATGAAATCTACTTTCTACATGAATTGTTCAGAACGCTACGAGACAAACCATCCGATACGCGTCCGTTCGTCCGCCACATGTCTCTACCTATCAAAACTCAACGTGCCACTCCGGTCCATCTGTCTACAAATGTCCGTAACGGTGAAAACATTCCCCTTGGTATTGTCATTGAGGATGAATTGTTGTAGCGCGGGCGTTTTGTGCTGGAGAGGGAGTTGGGAGTAGGGTTCCTAGTCATGTGTGACGTGCAAACCGTACTTAGACACACGCATTGATTGTGACGGATGGTCTATGCATTCATACTTTGTGTACCGTGCTGCGTAATATTTATACTGTTTCCTTCCCCTCTGCTCTCTCGATAGAGCCCGGTGCCGACGCACGTCTCCAGGCTGATGGGTCACAGTATTGAACGACCTCTCCCTTTCCCCGAGCAACCAGGCAAGCCCCCCTTTGATCATCCCGAAATCGCCCATTCTAAAGTTCCCATGCTTGATTAGAATTCTGCTGCTAGCTGATTCTTACCTATCTATGCATAGCCTGTTATTTTAACCCTGCTGTTGATAATATACTACATATCCTAAACTGTTATTCTGAGGCTGTTAGAACCTTCAGTGGACCCCACTTTCCCGACTGCCGCGCGCTGGATCGTCATGAAGACCCATCAAACAAGGGATTGAAGACTAGAGGCCCCCAACACCGCACTCACCCCCCCCTTAGTTTACGACACTGCAGTCGTACTATTCGAGGGGTGTCGAGGGTGAAACCTCATGTAGCATTCTGGATGTAAACTCTGTAGAGTATATTCGGTCGGCATCTGTCATCCAGTGGTGATTCCTCCTTCAACCGCGCGTCGCTAACGACTGCTTACGTACAACACCTCAGTGTGGGACCCATTGAGGGTGATTTTCCTCCCTAGTTCACCTTGACGCGATACACGAGTGGGGGATTATGAGGTGATACCTCGGATTCCCTGTGGTTATGACACACGGATACTTGGACTTACACATGTTACTTGGAAAGGCGGGTCGACCCCTGAGGGGATAACCCGCGTGTGAGTGGAAGGCGGGTTGCCACGTGTGGTGCCGTGGTGAATACGAGGCGCGGCCGGATTCTAACACTTGCCCAAGTCCCGAGACGGGGCGACGGGTCACATCTTTTCGTGAGTCTCTGCTCGTTTAACCGCAAAGCCCTAGTCCTAGCAATTTTGGAGATTTGATCCGAGAGCGCCTCTGGCCTGATAGACACTAACCATCACGTGGGCGAGTAATGGCGGTTTCTGAACTCGTATGCACAGCCGAAAGCTCTGTCAGACGTCCAGCTTCAGCATGCTCGCAGCAGCGTCGGATCGTTGCGGCCATCCCTGATCGATGCTGTATCCACCCTGTGCGTCAACGACCCGAGGCGGAGGGCGATGCCAAGACCCCCTTGACGCTTTAGGATGTTAGAACCGGCGGGGAACTCTCTGATGAGCCGTTAGGTACGGGTTGACGATGTGACCGTTGACGAGGCCGGGCATGACCCAGGAAAGTGTGTCCCGGCCGATAATCGAGCGGTTGGGATAAGTTGTGCACCTTGGCAGGGAACCAAGAACACTTCTACTCATCGCACAGTGTCCTACGGAAAGGACACACTCGGAGTTGTATCCTGATATGATACAATTTCGAAATGGATACATGTGATGAGACCTGTATGTGTGGCTCTGGGATGCTTCTCGCAGGGATTCCGAGAATGGATCTCAGGACGAGGTTTGATGACTTTACTGGCTCTGGGATTTAGCTTTCTCGCAGGAGTCGAGAAAGGATCCTGGGTGGAGGTTGCTATTATCATGCTACCTTATATTGTATCTGTCTACTCTCTCCTATTGCTGGCAAGACACCGCTGAGATGCTAGTTCTTCGATAGACTAGGCCTTCTCTCTATTCTGGCACTATCTGCAGCCCATTCCACATATACAGCCTCCCCTGATAATGTTGCATATGTAGTGTAGATCCTTGCTTGCTGAGTACTCTGAGTACTCAACGGTTTGCCGTTGTTTCTTTTTCTCCCATATCTAGTTGACGTGACCAGGGACGGAGCCCCCCTGTAGACAGATGCCCCGACATTCGCGAATCGCTAACTACTACTACACCGCAAAGATGGATACGACTACGAGTGACTGACGACCGAGGTAGTAGGATCAGAGGTCCAGGCAGGAGGCTTCCGCCTTTCGATCGTAGGTTTATTTTCCGCCCCGCCTTTATAAAGCCTTTCTGTTTTCTATTCATTCTTGTACTCAGATAGTCGTCTGACTTGTCCTTACCGTGCGACGCTTGTTCGCAAAGCTTATGATTCGAGCCCTCGAGGCCCCTGGCTTTGTATATAAAGCTTGTGATGACTTTTATTTGTTTCAGAGTTGGGTTTGATTCTTCCACTGATCCTTAGGCTTGATCGTGTGCATTTGTCGTGCTGATTAGTGCACGATGGGCCGGGGGCGTCCACAAGTTGGGTATCAGAGCCGAACTGATGTAGAACCCCCTTTCCAACTCCTGGCCGAAGTTATCTAGTAACCGGAAACTGTTTTAACTAACTGGTTGGTGGCTTACGGGGGCCACGTCGCCAAATGGGAGGTATTGTATCTTTTATTCCTCACCTTTACTCTGGGGACTCTGGAACCTCTCTTCCTTCGGGTTAAACAAGTTTACTAACGTCCGACACTTAGGATCCGTAATTCGTCCACAACCGAAAGAGCTGAATATCTGTGCGCTTTCCCTGACATTGATTCTGTTAGTACTGATATCATTTTCCTTCCATTGTTTTGTTTAACTTCGTCTCGAGGATCGTTATATTCTCCTGTATTTTGACCAATCATGGTTTTCTTGTTTCACAGATGGATCGTTTGGTTTTCACACCACACCCTGCTGACGCACCATGAAGGCATTAGCTGTATCCTAATGCAAGAGCGTCAAAGTGATGGCTTATGGCTCCGTTCAGTTGCGCCCACATGAAGAGAATTATCCAGTACATGATCTTAACTAGCTGCTGTGATGTCTATGCCACGCAGTTGTGGCGACATTACCTTCTCGGTATCGTTGCGAGATCTAAGCTACACGGACATAAAAGTTGAATTACTTGTTTCACTCAACCAGTCTCTAAACCTCGTCAGAAAGATGGATGGAGGACCATTGGCGGACATGATTGGTGGGTATCTATACCCTGGCAAGCGAAGTAATGGTCTGATGCATTGAGCCGATACAAGTCTTAATGCTCTGAACTTGAGTTCAGCTACAGCAACCACTTCTGTAGGAAGGCTTCGAAGCTAAAAAATTCGAGATAGTTTCCCGCAAGGATACCAACAACCTTGGTTGTTGAACAGACCTTGAGATAAGCTGTTAAGCATGGGCAAGCTAAAGATGCTGAAGTGGTCTAATGAAGACAGACTCACCTTGTAAAGTACAGGGATCTCTTCTCGCTGTCTGAATATGAAACCTTGTTTTCAGAGACCGCATGTGTCGTACCTCGCTTCGAGCTTAGGACGACTAAAGTCATGAAGAAGCACATGATACCCCCCTGTCCTATTCAAATCCGGTAGCACTAGAGTTATCTGATCTCCGTAAAGGACTGGGTCTAGATATGAAAACAGGACATTGCCGTTATGTTGCTTGAATGTGAGTGTGTCGACGTCTTTTAGTTATTAAAGCAGAAACATCAAAGCCGCTGGAATTCTGCAACCGTTACCTATTCCTGTAGGAAAGGGGCAGTGTTCAGATGGATTTCATTACAGTGACTTCACCAGGTCACAGACAGGGTCACGACGCCTATTCTTGTCGTCGTCGACCAAACTCTCCAAAGGTTGCACACTTCCTGCCTTCAGGAGCGTCACTGCTAGTAGTTACAGAATTATATTGCCAAATGTTTCACTCACGGTATCCGAAAGAGATCAGTTCAGACCGGGCAGCCATTATTCACCGGTTCATTTCCTGGGAAAGTCAAAAGGCTATGGGAACTCATATTACCTGGAGTTCAGCTTATCATCCTCAGTCCCAAGGCCAAAGTCCGAGCGAGAACCCAAGTGCTTGAAGACATCAGCTACGAGCTTGTGTTTTGTTCTTTCGGCAAAGAAGGGAAGAATCTCGCCATATCGAGTTTCTCTTATAACAACAGCTATCAAGTAGTCCTGAAAATGGCCCCCCTTGAAGTTCTCTATGGACGTGATGTCGAACCCCTCTAATGTGTCAGAAAACTGGGAACGACCGTCCGTGGGTCCAGATATTATTCACCACACGCCGAAGAACAAGTCGTTATCATCCGTGAAACCTCAAGGCAGCTCAGACCGCCAGAAGAGCAACTATGATCGCAAAACGTATGGGGTTTGACTATCCAACCTGGTGATCAAAGCTTATCTTCGTGGTCACAACCTATGAAGGCACTCACCGGTTTTGGAATTAAGGGTCAAGATAGTCCACGCTACACTTGGTCCCTATCCCATATTCAATACGTGGTCAGGGTGGCATAAAATTGGATTTGCCGCCGCCAAAAAATCTCTCATTCCACGACGTATCCATGATGTCGCAACTCCGTAAATGCTTCAAAGAATCTCCGCACCGAGCAGTGGATCACGGAGATGCTCGAATTGCGAGATAGATCTTATAAGGATGCATTCCTGACCCGCATTCTCGATAAAAGCTGAACGTCGGACCCGTTCAGAGAGTTACCAAGTTCCCAAAGTGCAGTGGCAAATACATTGACTTGAAGATGAAGCCACTTGGGAACGCCGAGGATAATCTTCGTGCGTGATACCCCGAACTTTTCCTTACTACTCATTCTTAATCTCGGGACGAAATTCTGTTAGTAGAGGAGATTTGTAACACCGCCCAGTGGTTACTAAACAGTAATCACCGTTTTTGATTATTGGCCACGTCATTCATGTTTAACATACAGTGCCATGATTCATTTCTGATCATATGCATTTCAAACCCCTAAGTCAAAACTTCAAATTGAAATAAGTGGAAAATTAAAAGTTGACAAATCTAAACTAAAATGTCAGATAAATAAACAAACGTTCCAGAGCAGTTCTAAAAATTGAAACAAACTTATTGGAATGGATAAGGCGACTCCATATCCGAACAGTGGATAAAAATAAATTAATAACCATTTATTAAATCTGAGAATTAAAATTGAAATAGTTTTGACCAACCCCAAACTAGTTTTTGGTGTTAGGATAATTGCCCTGTATGTTATGAGCTAGTCACTAATTTGTAAAAGTAATTTGGAGGCCTAAACTTATTTACTAAACTGGAGACATAGAATAAAAAAAAATAATAAAAATTTAGAGAAAGGAACCCCCTCTTTTCCCCACGGGCCCTCAACCCCGCCGGCCCAGTCGGCCACCCCCACACAGGCCGGGCCGGCCCACCCAATTGCCTCATCCCTACACCACTCAAGAACACACTAACCCCCCCACCACCACCACCACTCCCCCCCTGCTCCACCTTCCCACCCGATATGGGCATCGGGGGCTGAGAAACTAGTACAACGCTCGCTATCGGCCGTGCGCCGCCCCTCTCGGGCGCCCCGCGTGCCTGCCTCTCCCTCGCTCTGGCACCCGCAGACGCCTCGGCCTCGACTCGTCGCCGGCCCGACGCACATCGCCAGTCGTCGCCACCCACCACATGCGCCGGTACCACTCGGGCAGACCGCCATCCGTCGTAGACCCGCGCCGTTCGCTCAAGTCGTACATCCACACGCACACGCTGCATAAGACCCACGGCCCCGCCGTGAGCTCCGACCTCTCCTCCTCTCTCCCGACTTCCCACGCTCGCACATCGACCCGCGTCGTCCGCGCCTAGGGCACCACGACGGGAATCATCTCTGCTCCCGCTTCCCCCGATAGCGCAACGCGGTCACCGTGCTTGGCAACACGCCTCGACCGCGACACCTGACACTAGAGCTGATGATCCGCAGCGACCTTTGATATAGATAAGAGGAAGAGATCGTCGAGCAACGAGAACTCCTGTGCCGCGATGGAGTTCTGGCTCCCATGCGTTGCAATCCAATCCATCTGAAACCACCTCTTGGAAGCCACACAACTGAGACCAGTAAAAGAGGAACACGCTATCGAAAGCAGAAACAGCAAGCTAGCCAGATGCCGACACGGTGGAGACAAGCGTTGACGTAAAAGCAGAAAAGAGAGTCTGAATAGAAAGAGAATAAGGAACGGACACGCTCGCGGGCAGAGGCGGTTATGCTGCCGAAAAAGCCCACAGGCATAGACGTAAGATACGAACGAGAAGACACACTGATGTGCGAGAAGCAAGACACTACATAAACGACACGCGGCAGAGGTGCCTGTGGAACGCGGTGCCCGTTTAGCTAACGAAGACCGGCGCTGATACGCCAGTCGCCGGCCATCGAGGCCTCGGGCGCGCTTCGCCCCGCCTCCGGGCCGCGGGTGCGAGCACCCGCACCTGTACGCCCGTCGCACGAACCCGCTAGGGCCTATGGGCCAATGACATATGGGCCCCGCCCAGAAAACGTTTTAAAGAATGAAAATACAATGTAAATAATAAAAATAATAAAATAATTAATGTAATACTTAGTCTAATTAATTAGTTAGTTTAATTTAAGCATGTAATTAATTAAACTTAACCCTAATGAATGCCTACATCAGCATGATGTCATGCTGATGTTCATCAGTACTATTGGATTTAAGTTCGAAATTAAATAATAAAAATAAATTCCAGAAATAATAAAAGTTTAGAAAATCATATAATAATAACCGTAACTCCGATTTGAATGAAAATACTTTCTACAGAAAGTTGTTCAGAAACAACGAGACGAATCGAATACGCGATCCGTTCGTCCGCCAATGTCTCTTAACTATCCAAAACATGCAACCGTTCCCCTACGTCACATGTCTAAAATGTCCGGAACCGGGAAAACATCCCGGTTGGATCCCTCTCCTCATGACGTGCAACCGTAGTTAGGACACCACCCGCACTGCGTTGTCATGTAATACTTTGGGTGTAGCACTTGCTTGCTTAATATTTATACTGTTTCCTCCCCTCTTCTCTCTCGTAGACCGCCCTCGCGTGTCCCCGAAGACCAGCAGCTCCCGGTCGATGGTACAGCATGACCAACCTGCCCTTCCACCGAGCACCAGGCAAGCCCCCCCCTTTTTGATCATCCCGATATCGCCCCACCATTCTATTTCTCATGCTTGCATTAGAAGTTGCTGCTGCTGTGCCGTGCTGCTTACCTATTCTATGCAAGGCCTGTTCATTGTACCTGCTGTTGAAGATTACCTGACATATCCCTAAAATGTTTAGTCTAAGGCTGGGTAGAGACCTATCAGTGACCCCCCTTATCCGACTGCCGCGTGTGACGTCTAGAAGACCCGATCAACGGGATTTTAAGACCAGGGACACCCCCCGCACATACCCCCCCTAGTTGTAACGACACTGGGAGACGTTATATCGAGTGCGAGGTGTGAAACCTCATGTAGTCCTCTCTGACTGTTAAACTCTGTAGAGTAGTCTCGGCGTGTGTCATCGAGGGTGGGATTCCTCCTTCCGCCACTTCTCGATAACTGACGCTGTCGTATCAACACCATCAAGGTGTGATGCCCAGTGAGGGTTTGATTCCTCAGTTCACCTTGACGACTGTGAATAATGCCTCTCGAAGAGGAATTGTTTTAGCGCATAGTGGTACGGGGTGATACCTCGGATTCCCTGCATGTATTTATGGACACCGGATACTTGGACTTTTACAACTGTCTAGGGAATGGGCGGTCCGCCCTGAGGGGTACCGCGTGGCTAGACGTGTTGAATGAGACGGGTTGCCAGTGTGGGTGCCGAGTGGTGGAATACGAGGCGGCGGCGGGGCATTCTTAACCCATGACCGTCAAGTCCTCGAAAAAGAGACGGGGACGGTGGTCACATCTTTCGTGAGTCTCTGCTCGTTACCCGCAAGCCCCTAGTCCTAGCGATTGGGGATATTTGCATCCGCGCAGCCTCTGGTCTGATAGCACATAACCATCACGTTGGCATAGTATGGGCGTTACTGCATCGTACATCAGTCGACAGTCTGATCAGACGTCCAGTCGGATTGGATGGCACGGTCGGATCGAGTACGCGCCCTCCGACGGCGTGCTGGTATCCCACTGCCTGCGACAACGACCCGGGAGGTGCAAGGCGATGCCAAGACCCCGATGCGATTAGGGAGTAGGCCGCGGGGACCAATCCTCTGCTGAGCTAGGGGTAGGGCTGCGGTTGTGTCGTTCCTGACTCGGCCGGGCATGACCAGGTAAAAGGTGTGTCCGGCGCCGTAATTACCGAGCGTGTTGGGTAGTTTGGTGAACACCCCTCCACCGACAGATATCTGTGGTGCCTGTGCGGAGCTCTCATACGCTACGTAAAGGACACTCGGACGTTGTGATCTGATTTAACATTTGAACTGATACCTGGACGACCTATATGGCTGGGGATTGCTTCTCGAGGGAGTCCAGAAGGGATCTATGAGTGAGGTTCAGACTGGTAACTGCTCATGTGATTTTGATGATAGAAGGCTCTGGTTGGTGTCATTATCATCTTACATTGTTTAATCTATCCTTGCTGCAGAGAACGCTGAGATGCTAGTCTTCGATAGGACTAGGCCTTCTCTTCTATTCGCATTTCTGCAGCCCTAGTCCACATATACATCCTCCCCTTGAAATGTTGCATATGTTAGTTAATTCCTTGCTTATGCTAGTATTCTGAGTTAGCCACGGTTGCTTTGTTTTGCTTTTCTCCCATATCATTTGTCGTGACCAAGGAACGAGCCCCATGAGACGGCTGCCCGACGTAGTCGCACACTACTACCCAAGGAGGATTCTAGTCATGATGTGAGGACGACGCCGGAGTAGAAGTAGGATCGAGGGTCCCATGGCAGGAGGCCTTACGCCTTTCGATCATAGTGTTCTTATTTCGACCCGCCTTTCTTAAGCCTTTCTTTTTGTTTCATATGTACTAGATAGCTGAGCTTCCGCTGACTGCTGTTCGCAAGCCTTATGATATTCGAGCACTCGAGGCCCGTTGGCTTGTAATAAACAGCTGTATGACTTTAGTTTATGTTTAGAGTCTGGTTGTGATACTTCCCTTGAGTCCTAGCCGTGATCGTGTGAATTTGAGTGTATGATAGGCCACGATCGGGCCGGGGGCGTCAAACTGGTCAGACGGACGCCGCCCGCAGCCCACAAATGAGCAACGCGACGCGACCACGAAAGGCCGGCCCAGCTCGTCGACATTTGCCAACGCCCGACTGCTACAGCCGGCGAGCATTAGATCTGGATGCCCAAGCTACACAAGCGACGCCGCTCGCGCTGAGGACGGGCAAACGCGGCCCGGCCGCACATGCACCGCCGGAGCTCGCCTTCCGCCCGCGCGCCTGGCCCAGAGCACGCCGGGCGCCCGTCGCGCCTCACCCGGCTGGCCGCAACCCGGGCGGCCGTATGCGCATCGACATGTCCGGTGTCCCAAACGGGCACAGCCCGACATGTCAGCTGTGCATCGACAGTGGGCAGCCTCTGATAAAAAAAAAATATAATATTAAATAAATAAATAATAAATCAAATATTAAATAAAGTTAATTAATTAATAAAGTTTAAATAATTATGATAGTTATAATTAATATTTGTTAATGCAGATAATTAATTAGTTACACTATAACTAACACCCTAAGTGACACTGGCTGACGTCATGATGACGTCATGCTGACGTCAGTCAACATTATATCGGGATAATGTAATTTCTAAATACATAATTATAAATTCCAGAAATTAATAAAAACTTTAGAAAACAATTACATAAATCGTAACTCGAGTCTGGAAAAACATTGTACATGAAAGTTGCTCGAACGACGAGACGAATTGGAATACGTGCTCCGTTCGTCCGTCGCGCGTCTCTAACTATCCGAACGTGCACCGTTCCCCTTTCGGCCGCTCTGGACAAATTCCGAAAGACCGGAAATATAAAAAACTCAGTATGTTCGCTCCGTCTGTCGGTGTGAGCGTTAGACAACACACGCTAGAAACCACCCGTGACTGCATTGTTTCATGCTCTACTGTTGGTTGCTAGTATGGGTTTATATGATTCCTCCCCCTCTCTCTCTCTCGTTAATCCCCGGGGACCCCGACTCGCGCCCAGAGACGACGCGTCTCCGGACCGTGAAGAACACCATAGACACCATGGCCCTTGCCGCGAGCAACAGGGCAAGCCACCCCTTGATCATACCGATATCGCCCCATATATTCCTCATGCTGCCATTAGAATACTGCTGTGTGCGCTTGTACCTCATTCTGATGATAGCCTGTTTCATGTAAAACCTCTGTTAATATTACCTCATACTAAAATGTTTAGTCTATGTGGGTAGAAAAACCCTATCAGTGGACCCCCACTATCCCCGACTGCCGCGCTTGATATCGTCAGAAGACCCGATCAACGGGATGAAGACAGGACCCGACAAGCACATCACCCCCCCTTAGTTGTAACGACCACTGCAGCGTTTACTTGAGTGCCGAGGGTGAAAACCTCTATGTAGCACTTCTGATGTTAACTCTGTACGAGTAGCTATCGGTTGGTCATCGAGAGGTTGTGATTCTCCTTCATCCACTTCCTGGATAACGAGCTGTCGTAGCCAACAACTCAAGTGTGGAAACCCAGTGAGGGTGATCCTTCCAGTTCACTTGACGATCACATCGAGTAGGGAAATCCAAGCGAGGGGTGATACTCGGATTCCTGATGTTAGACACACGGATACTTGGACTACACTGTACCTTGGAATAGGCGGTACGGGCCATGAGGGGTCAGGTGCGACGAAGCGGAGTGTGTGAAGACGGGTGAGGCAGTGTCGGGCCGAGTGGGTGAATTGAAACGATGGGCACGGGCATATTTGCAACCTGCCGCAAGCCTCGAGGAGGGGCGACGGGGTCACATTCTCGGTGAGTTCTGCTCGTAAGACAAGCCCTAGTCCTAGCGATTGGAGATAGTGTGATCCAAGCAGGCCTCTGGTCTGATAGCAACTACCATTCACGGGCATTAGGTATGGGGCATTCTGCCATCGTAGGCATCAGCCGAAAGTGTCGAAGACGTATCCAGTTCAGCATGTGGCGAGGTCGGACCGACGCCCACCTTCGGGCCAGGCTTCATCCACCTGCAGAACAAGATCGCGGAGTGCAACAGGGCGAATGGCCCAAGAACCTCTGAGCGCTTTAGGATGGTAGACACGGGGACTGCATCATGCCTTGAGCTTTAGTGGAGGTCGAGGTGTGTCGTTTGGACCGGGGCCGGGCATGACCCAGAAAGTGTGGTCGGCCGGAGTTAATCGAGCGTGTTGGGGATACAGTTGGAGCACCCCGCAGGGACAGAATACTTCTATCGATAGCCTCCTACGGTAAAGGACACTGGAGTCTGTATCCCTGATTGATACAATTTAGAACACTGGATAGCTTCTTTCGCGGGAGTCGAGATTCACGGTTGTAGAAGAATGGCTCTGGGATGCTTCTCGCGGAGGGAGTCGAGAAAGGATCTACTGGGTGAGGTTGAACTTATAGTACTACACAATCTAATCAGTTTTCGATATCTTTCTACTGTGCAAGACATCGAGAAGTGCTAGTCTTCGTAGGACTAGGCCTTTCTCTATTCGTTGCATTATGCCAGGCCCAGTCACATATACAGCCTCCCTTGAAAATTTTGCATATGTAGTGTAGTCCTTGCTTGCGAGTACTTCGGGTACTCACGGGTTTTCGTCCTTTCTTTTTTACTCGTATGTCACCATGTATCAGTTTTGTCGTGACCAGATGACTGTAAGCCCCTGAGACCCCCCACACGCGCCCCTGCTGAGAAAGATGCCATGCCACGATAGCACTACTACTACCCAGAGTATGATTTCTTTCTAGACGTGACTGACACTACCAGGATTAGGATCTGATTGCTCCCATCATGAATTGCCTACGCCTGTATTCTTAGTTTTTTATTTTCCCGCCTTCTAAAGTCCTTCTTTTCTTTTTCATATCTTTTACACATAATCTTATTCTTCCTCTTACTCTTTTCTCAATACTCCTTCACTTGTCCATCGATTGAAAACCATCTGTCACTGCTGAATTCCCTTCGCTAAATTAATGCCCGACTCTCCCTTCCTCTCCCTTGAGGAACGAATGAGTTGAGTCCACATGCGAGAGAGTAGAGTTGTGTGTGATAAATTCAAGTGAGTCCTTAGGATTGAATCGTGTGCCCGCCAACACGTGCGCGGGGTTGCCGTGCCCGACGCTCCTCCTCCAAGCCGGCCGCGAGTCGGCGACAGAGAGCGGGAGGGCAGACCGAAAAACACGCAACGGGAATGGCGGAAAGGGGGCAATGCAGATCACCCGAGAGAAGCGGGAGAAGAGAGAGAGGGGAGGGAGGCATCGAAGGCCAGGAGGAACGGAGGGCAGCAAGGAGGACGGAGCGGCACGCAAAGTGCCAAAGGAACGCGACGCCACGAGCCAAGCGAACTGCGACAGAGGAGATAAGGGGCCGGAAAAGAAGCAGAGGTAGCTTAGGGGCAAGTAAGGAGTGGATAGCGAAACGATCGACGGGGTTCGGAACCAGGAACTAAGGGGAGAGGATGGGGATAGGCGCAACTGAGCTTAAAGGGCTGAGAAAATGTTGGGGGTGACGAGGTACCGGAAATACAGAGCGGCGAGACAGTGAGGGAAGAGACGCGCAAGGAGGAAGTGGGGTAGGAGAGCGAAGACAAGGATGCCGAGGTGTCAATCGCAGATGCAGGAGACATCACGGTACATGATTAGTGCACGATTGGGCAGGGGGGTGATCACAAGTTCGGTATCAGAGCCGACTGACTGTATAGGAACCCCCTTTCCAACTCCTTGCCGAAGTGAGTACGTGAGTCAAAACTATTTACTAACTTGGCCTGTTGGCTTACGGGCCCACGTCGCCAATGGGGGGTATTATGATGTTTACCCCTCGACCTTATCGAGGACATGATCATCTCTCTAACTTCGGGTTAAAATTTTACTAACTCCAACATTAGGCTATCGTGATTCACGTCCCCCGGGAGTTCTGAAATATCCCCCTTGCTTCAAGACTTTGGGCCAGGTTCGCTTACAGGAATCTTTATCGAGGACCCTTGTGTCACTTGCAGATTCCTCGCTACGTCAATTTCTCCGAAGTTGATGTAGCCTTGCTTAGATCGTGGTGTACTCCCTACTGCGTGCATGTTGCAGCCGCCTAGCAGTATAGCTTCTAATATTTGCGCCGTGTGCTGTCCGCCATTGTACCGGAACTGTGAATGGATGGTATGTCCGTTCAACGACTACTAGTTTACATCTTGAATGATAATTCTGTTCATCTTTGCGTTACGTCCTGAATAAACTCGAAAGTCAAGCACATGCAGTCTTCTGCTAAACTACCCACTGTGTGATTTGGAGGATGGCTGACAAGAGCCACCATCTCCACCATATGTGTATGCCGCAGATGATGCAGACAGTTTGAACTCAACGTTAGCATTCTGTTGAGGCTTAAACCGTCAGTTTTTATGACGGAGTATTGGCTCATTCCAACTCAGAATGCGAAGCAACAGAAGCTCCAAGAACTCTGCAGTAATTGTTGCGCCTCAATTCCATCCGTTTTTCCGCAAAAAATTCCAGCCAATCCCAGGATTGACTGATGATCGGAGGGAGGAGGCGTTCGTCGTGACATCCTGTTTGAATGGAGTCAGCTAATAGACCTACTGATAGTTAGGTCACCTTTGCGACATTCCACCTGAAGGGGCTTCTCCAGTGTCAATGGTGGGAAAGCCAACAAGTGATGATGATTCCTGCAGACACTGTTTCGTAACCACCTGGAGGAGTTTCATGCAGCTTTTCATGCACTTACATTCCTCAAGGTCCGATGGACCAGAAGAAGCAGGAGTTCCGAAACTATCACAGGCACATGATAGGTGGATGCATATCAGAGGAAATTCCTTGAATATCCTGCTCTGCTGAGGATGACGGCCGACAGCTGACACTCGCAAGAAGGAGAAAATTCGTGAAGGGGCAGAGTGGCTACTTTACGGATATAAAACTTGCACTTGCCTGTCCTAGCGTTTTTCGCTACAGGAGCGCAACGCTTGTCAAGCAATCTTTCCAAATTGAAACAGCTCTGACGGGAGACCAGGAGTCGCTAAGCACACTCATAGGGGAGTGGCATCAGGATCCTCGGGTCAGCCGTGTCAGAAAGGAACGTCGAGTCTGGATCCCACACAATGCTTCAGTGCAACGGACCTGCTCCAACACCAAGCCCATCCTTATGTTGCACCTAGTATGCCTGCACCGCCGAGAAAGCTTACGGGTTCATGAGGACACCGCCTAATTGCATGGATTCTCATAAAGTTGCCGCCATAAGTCCTCCTAATGGGTAGTAAGACAGGGTTTGTCGAAACCCCGCAAGAATTCTGGAACTGTGCAATACCATACCGTCTGCCTTTTACTTGGCTATGCCAATCACATATGCGGCAGAAATGAGGGCTCAGAAGGACACCCGACATCGTATGGCGCGTGGAGGTGAACCACTGCGCTGTGAATCTAGGTAGTCCGCATGGACCAGTCATGTTCTCTTCGAATTAAGGGGAGCTCGCTGTTTTGATATGTCCCAATGATCTTGCTCAGTACATGAGTTATAATTGAGGAATTACTCACTCATCTAATGGTTCAGTCCCCGAGATCACACAGTGGCAAAACACAATGCTCAGAGCCGCTCACAACCACATGAGATGTGGAGGTCTACTTTTCCGGTTTCTCCATTGTACTTGGGACCTTCCGAATCGACATTATTTGGTATGGATGTATGTGACAGCCCATAATGCTGATTTTACTGTGCTACTAAGGACAGTCCAGGATCTAACACTACCCTTCTGGCCCGGATAGTCAAATACTCAGCCCGATGGCGAATAGCTCAAGATGCTGAGAGCCAGATACTATGTTTGAATGCATTGAACGCTTCACATCTGAAGGGCAATCGACAACGATCCAGTTGTTCGTGGATTTTCAAGATGTATTCAAGAAGAACCTTCCAGGAACCCCCTCTAGACGTTGAGTATCGTATCACTTTGAAGCCCGGAACAACTCCTATTGCGAAGATTCCTATTAGTGCCTCCGCATCCCTTCTTGAAACTTAAGGAGGAAAAATCGAAAAGGTGCACTTAGAAAGGTTTCATCAGCAATATTTCTCAGCTTGGGAGCACCTTCACTTCGTAAGAAGAAGGATGGAAATAACGATTGGTTCAGGATTAACGACCTATCAACCCAAGCAACAATGAAGAAATAAATAAAAAGAAAAAAACAAAAAAACAAATTTCCGCTTCCCCGGATCAATGATTGTATGATCAAACTTGACGGTTCTCAGTTATTCTCTAAGCTTGATTGGATGCGGATGACCATCAGATCCGTGTCGTGAAGAGATTTCCGAGAAGTGCATTGTTACCGCTATGGTTCTATGAGTACACTGTCATGTCATTTGGCTTAACAAATTGCTTCAAGCAACACTTGCTTCCCGTTGATGATTAACATCTCAGGATACCTCGACAAATTTGTCGTGGTTTATCGAGAGAGACTTCGGTCCACTTCAAAGAATAAGGAGGAAAACAGCGGGCGACACGAGAAGGCGAGCCATTGCGAGTAAGAACATGCCAAACACCTCCGTCTCTCTTGTACTGGAAAGGCGTCCTGGAGACACCAGTTGTATGCCAAAATACTAAATGTGAATTTGGCTTTCTGAAGAACCTACCTGGGTCATTTTGTGATTTCCAAAGATGGATTGACGTTAACCAGAACGAGTTCAGGCGATTCTAGACTGGAGTCCTCCAAAGAACGTTCAAGCAAGTGAGGAAGTTTCTCGGCCTTGCAAGCTATGCCGTCGATTGTCGAGAGCAGAACTTTTTTCTAAGATTCTTCGCGCTGTCTGGTCTATTGAGGGATGAAAGTGCACCCTGTAGCCGCATGCCTTCGAAACGACAACAGCAAAGGGGCCCGGGGGGCAGGGGAGGTAAGGACCGCCACCCATCCGCCCGAGAGGGGGAGCCGAGGAGATGCAGACCCCAGCGCGTTGGGCGCCCGCTAGAGGCAGCTCATTAGCTGCCGGACTCTCTATCACATCGCATGCTTACGAGACTGAGCGAGATCAGAGAGGCGAGAGAGGGGACGGAGACTGAGCATATAGCCTCGGGGCCATGTGGTGGATGTACACCCGACGGTAGGAACAGGATGGGAGCCCGGGTAGCCGCCAGGGACCACGGAGGGGATAGGACACTCAAGACAACGTTGATCATCTGCCAAGTAAGTCTCCTCCAGATACCCGCATACAGACTTTGTTATTATGTGGTGATGATCCCGTGAAGGATTAGGCGGTGTCCTAAAGCTAAAGAGCGTAAGGTGATGCACTAGGCTCTCGTCAGTTGGCCACCAATGAAGAGAATTATCCGGGTTACATGATCAGAATGCTGCGGTGATCTATGCATTGCAGTTGTGGGGACATTACTCTCGGTAATCGTTGCCGAGATATCAAACGGATCATAAAAGTTGGAAGTACTGTTCACTCAACCACCTAACCTTCCGTCAGCAAAGATGGAATGGAAGGCATTGCGGACTAATTTGGGATATCCATACCCCTAGCCAAGGCTAATGTGATGGCTGATTGAATTAAGGAACAAGTAAGCAACTCGTTCCAATGTTGCGGACAACCTCATGGTTAGGTCGAGTACACTCTCTTCGAGAACGTGCAAGCGATTGAATCTGAGTTTATTGTCACAGGGTCTCTTAATAACCTTGATACACTAGATCTGAGAAAGCCGTGTAGGATGCGCAAGGTAAAGATGCTGAATTGATCTGATGAGAGAAAGAAAGACCTCACCTGTAAGTACCAGGGATTTCTACTGGTCTGAGAGATGGAACCTGTATTTCAAAGAAACCGCAGGTCGTACATCGCTTTCGACTTATGTGGATGACAAAGCATGAAGGAGGCCATGGGAACCCAGCTTTGTCTATATCGGGCGGGTTAGCACCAAGGATGTATGTGATTCTCCGTCCAAAGGTTACGGTGTTAGAATGAAGGAGCAGGACATGTGCTAATGTTGCTGATATTGTTGTGTGTCGTCGCGCGTTATTTAAAGCAGAAATCAGAACAGATGGAAAATGACACTTCTGCAAGCCATTCTATTCCTCTATGAAATGGGATAAGGTTCAATGATGGATTTCGTTACAGGTACTTCAAGGTCACAGAAGGGTCACGATGCATTCTGTCGTCTGCCTCAGACCAACTCTCTTAAAGTTTCGGCACACTTTTGCCTGTTCAAAGAAGACTATCAATCGCTAGTCAGTTAGAGCCGAGTTGTGTTATAGTCCAGAATATGTATCACTCCCGGTATCGAAAGGAGACAAGTTCGGAACGGGTGGCGGCGCTTTTCACGCCAACTGGGATATGGAAAGTTTCCAAGACGCTATGGGAACTTCATATTACTCTGGAGTCAAGCTATCAACCCCTCAATCTACAAGGCCAAGTCGAACGACGGTCAACAAAGTGCTGAAGAAATGCTTGCGGGCTTGTGTTATTTCATTTCGGCAAGAAGTGAGAAGGGAAAATTTCTTCCGGGTTCTTATACGAGTTTCTCTATTAGAATCAAACAGCTATAAGCCAGCTTGAAAAAATGCTCCCCTCGGGAGTATGTAATATAATCAGTTAGGAACAAGTTCTGAGATCGTAATGGAATCCATGAAAAGAGGGAACGAGAGCCGCTCGTTGGGTACCGGATATTATTCAACGACCGAGAAACAAGTGTCACGTTCGTCCGTGGAAAATCTAAGGCGGCTCAGGACCGCCAGAAAGCAACTATGATCGCAAACGACTGGGGTTTTGATTATCAACCTGGGATCAGGACTATCTTCGTGCACTCTCTTGAAAGTGCACTCACCGGTTTGGAATCAAGGCAAGCTAGTCTCCACGCTACTATTGGTCCTGTCACGCATTATGGCTAAGGCGGGAAAGGTGGCCGATATTAAATTGGAATTGTCCACCGCAATCTCTCCCCATATCACGAATCTTCCCATGTGTCGCAAATCGAGTCATGCTCAAGGAATCTCCGCACAGCAGCGGAGATCACGAGGTGCTCAAATGGCAAGATGACTATCTTTAAGGAGCATCCGCTCCGCATTCTCGATGAAGCTGAAACGTCGGGACCCGTTAAGAAGGTTACAAGTTCCTCAAAGTAAGTGGTCAAATTACTGAGATGAGCCACTTGGGGAGGAAGCCGGAGTGATAATCTTGGCGGAAGACCCGACTTTTCCTCTGGACCTCTGAATTCTGGACGACGAATTCTTGTTAGTAGAGGAGTATCTGTAAACCCCCGGTGGGTAACACAAGTAAATCACCCTTTTGATTATTGCAGATTCAGCTGTTACTCAGTGCGCAGATCATCATTACATAATTGCATTTCAACATCTAACACCAAATTCAAATTAAAATGATAAGTGGAAAAAATAAAAGTTGTCCTAGCAAAGAAACTAAATGTCGCATTAAAATGCCAAATATATGCAGAGGGCATTCTAAATTGAACAACACATAATAAAATTGGAGGGGTGTGCTCGAAACATACTTCAAACAGCGACTTATAAGAAAGGACAATTAATACTCATTATTAAAACTAATAAGTGAGAAGTGAATCTTGGCTCCAAACTAATTAGTGTCTTTTGTAGGGGAGGATAAGCAGGATTTATGAGCTAGGTCTCCCTTGTTACAAAATTCGTTATGTGGGCCTAAAAATTTGACTAAAATGAGAATAAATATGAATAAGGAAAGAAAAAAAGAAAGAAAAGAAAGCAAAAGAAAAAAATCAAAAAAAGGCCCACCTCCTCCCGGGCCTCGCCCAGCCACATCAAGGCGGCCCACCCCCCCCCCCCACAACTCTCTTATCCCCTCATCCCCCGACAAACCCGTACCCAGATCCACCACTTCCCCCCCACCTATCGTCTCTCCCCCATCAACCAGCGGATCCACCGACGAAGCAGCAGCCTTAGTCACAGGCGCCGCCCCCTCCGTTAAGCAAGCTCATCCCCGACCTCGCTGCCCCGCCCCCTCGCCGTTTGACGCCCGACGCCGGGCCTGGCCACGTCGCGCCCCGGCGCCGAACCGGCAGCCGCCCCCACGCCACGCCGAGTCTGACCGTATCCCATCTGCCTCCACGCGATCCCGTCCCGATCGGCCTCCACACGTGAGTCTCCCGACGCCGTCATATGCTCGGCACAAATTGAGACTTGTCTCACCGGAAGCACGACGCGCACACCACGCGAACGGGATTCAGCGCGCAAAAACGGAACAGGCACATGACCACGATGGTCGCATTGCCAAGCCCGCTGCTGCAGCCGCCAGCGCGCAGCTTGCTGACCCGGCTCACCGCGCCGCCCGGATAGCCGTCCGACGGCCACAGCGCCCCCCAGCAGACCAGCCCCGCGCGCTCGCCCTACCCGTCCGCGCAGGAGGCCCCGAGCAAGACGGCGCCCGTCGCAGCCTATCTCACCCGCTGCCACACCCGTAGCCCCGCCCGTTGTGATGCGGAACCGGACAGTCGGTGCCCAACAACGGGCACACCCCGGGACATGTCCGGCTGTGCCACCTGACCAGTGGGCCAGCCTTGGAAATATATATTATATATAATATAAATATATAAATAAATAAGAAACAAATATTATTAGTAAATTAATACGTTAATTAATCTGTTTAATTAGACTAATTAATTAGATTAGTAACTTAACTAAACCAATGACTGTTGGAGTCAGCAAGTCATGCTGACGTCATAATTTACTATCTGGATAATGTAATTTTAAATAATAATTAAATTCCAGGAAATAATAAAACTTAGAAAATCATTTTAAATAGTAATCGTAACTCCCGGATGGAAAAACTGGTACAGAAAGTGCGTCAGGACGAACGACAAGACGTCAATCGAATTTACGTGCCCGTTCGGTCCGTCAAGCGTCCCTAATATCCGACCGTGGCAACCGTCCCCTCCGGTCATCTATCTGACAAATGGCCGAGAAACCGGAAAAACATTTCCCGGATGGATTCCTCCTTCATCGGTGACGGCAACACACATGTGAACACCCCGACATGCGATAGTCATGCCGTTACTTGGCGGTTGCTCATGATTCTGTGCTTGTGTTATTATACTGTTTCCTTCCCCCCTTCCTCTCGTTAGACCCGACACCAGACCGTCCCCCCGAGACCGACGCAGCAGCTCCGGAGCCGAAGACACCACTGACAACTTGCCATTGCAGCCGAGAAACCAGGCAAGCCCCCCCCTTTTGGATCATCCTCTTCCCGATATCGCAGAATTCATTCTCAGGCTTGCATTAGAAGTGCTGCTGCTGCTGCTGCTTTACTATTCTGATGCATAGGCCATTCATTGAACCTGCGTTTGATAAATTACCTGCATATCCTAAAACGTTTATCTAGCTGGGTAGAGATCCTATCAGTGACCCCAATTATCCCGCCTGCCGCGCTTTGGACGTTAAGAAGACCCGACAACGGGATGATTGACGACCAGACACGACACCGCCCTCACCCCCCCTTAGGTTAACGACACTGCCGGTCACTACTATCGGAGGTGCCGGGAGGGTGGGAGTATGAACCTCCAGTAGCACATCTGATGTAACTCCCGTAGAGTGAGCTAGTGCGGTTGTGGTGCACGAGGGTGATTCTCCGTACGGCCACTTTCGGGACGGTAACGTGGACGCATGCTCGTGCAACACATTCAAAGGTAGGGAGAACCCATCGACGGGTGAATTCCTGGAGTTCACCTGACGACCACATGGTTAAAGAAAGAAATGGTTGTTGGCATCTCGGAAGAAGGATTTCTTTACGAGCGCTTAGGAGTAGGAATCCCAACGAGGGGATAGCCTCGGATTCCCGCTGATGTTATGGACACACGGATACTTGGGACTTTACACTGGTCCTTGGATGGCCGGCGTCGGCCCTGAGGGGTACCCGCGTGCGCCTGAGGCGAGTGTGTGAAGACGGGTGCCTGGTGTGGGTGCACGGTGGTGAATACGAGGCACGGCAGGGAATCCTTCAACGCCGCAAGTACTCAGAGAAGGGGCGACGGGGGGTCAAACTTAGTGAGTCATGCTCGTTACCGCAAGCACCCTAGTCCTAGCGATTGAGAGTGATCAGAGCAGGCTCTGGTTGACTAGCACAACACATCACGTGGGGCCTAGTATGGGCGTTCTGCATAGTGCAGCATCAGCCGAAGTTCGTCAGGCACGTCCAGGTTCAGCCTTTGTGGCACTTGGTCGGATCGTACCGACCCACCGAGCGGTGCTGGTATCACCCTGCACACCCGATCCCGGAGTGAAGGGCGATGGCCCAAGACCCCTGAGGCTTAGGATGTGAGACCGGCCGGGGGGGACCTCTCTGCTGAGCTTAGGTAGGGCTTGCGGTTGTGGCGTTTGACAGAGGCGGTGCATGACCAGGAAAGTGGTCCGGCCGGGTTAATTCGAGCGTGTTGGGTAAGTTGGTTGCACCATGCAGGGAAGAATAACTTTATAGATAGCCATGTCCTACGGTAACGGACACGGAGTTGTAGTTGATCCGGATTGATACAATTAGAACTGATACGTGGACTATGGCTCTGGGATTGCTTCCGGAGTGAGTCGTGAGAGGATCTCGGGGTGAGGTTCAGACTCTAAGGTCTACTTACATTACTATTGTTAGACTGTTTCTACTCTCTTTACTGCTGCAAGGGACCCTGAAGATGATAGTCTTCGATAGGCTAGGCCTGCTCTTATTCATTGCAATTTCTGCAAGCCTAGTCACATATACAAGCTCCCATTGGAAAATGTTGCATACTAGTGTATATCCTTGATTGCTGAGTACTTCTGTTACTCACGGTTGAACCAACAAATCTGTTTAATTTTCTCCCCATTCAGTTTGTCGTGCACAGATGAAGGAGACCTGAGACAGCTGCCCTTCCGACGCTCGCTACTATACAACCCAGAGGAGGGATGGATTCTGCTATGGACGTTGACTGACGACCAGGAGTAGGATCGGCGGGTACCAGGCAGGAGGCCTACGCCTTCGATCATAGTGTATTTCGGCACCCGCTTTCATAGGCTTCTGTTTCGTTCATCTGTACATAGATAATATGATGCTTCCGCTGATGCTTTGTTCGCAAGGCTGATGTACCGAGCCCCGAGGCCCTGGCTGTTTAAAAATAAAGCTTGTATGAATGCTATTTAGGTGTCAGAGTTGTGTTGTGATAACTTCCCGTGAGTGTCCTTAGGGCTTGAGGGGTGCATTGCTTGTATGATTAGTGCACGATTGGGTCGGCAGTCACACTGAAGCCACAACAAATTAAATCAGAGGGGGGGGGGGGTGGGGGGGGGACCACACGTTCTAAAATGAAAACAACATCATGGGAGTTGGGTAAGAGTGACTTCCCAAAACACTGCGAACAGCGACTAAAAACAATATTTATAACCATGTAATTAAATCTAACTTAAGAAGAAAATGATGTGTTGCTACAACTAATTTAGGTGTTAGGCGAATAAAGCAATGGTATTATGGGACTAGGTCTCCCTTTTTCAAATTCGGTTTGGGGCCTAACTATTATAACTAAAACATAGATATTAGAATTCTAAGAAAAAGAAAAAGAAAGAAAGCAAAAGAAAAAAATAAAACGGCCCCCGCTCCCGGGCCTCGGCCCAGCCACATGCCAGGCCGGCCCAGCCCCCACTACTCCTTATCCCTCACCCCCGCAAAAACCCTACCCCCTGATCCCATTTCCCAACCCCAACTCGTCTCTCACCCTAAACCGAGGTTCCATGCCGACGACGACGCCTAGTAACCACGGGAAGCACCCGATCAGTCACACCTGCTCCTCCCCGACCTCGCTGCCGTCGCCCCACTCGCACGTGCCGCGTCGGCGCCGTCCCTGCAACCCATCGCTCACTGGCGATCCCGTGTCGCCGGCACTCCCCCGACCAGGTCGGCCGCCCCCGTCCCCGCCCTAGCTGGTCTGCCTCGTCTCCTCTCTCCGCCTCCACGCCGATCCCGCCCCGACGTCGGCCCCCCATCCTACGTTGAGCGTTCCTCCCCTCGCCTTAAGAAAGTCTTTCGCAACCCCCCCCCCTTGCGCCTTGGTGTAACACCCCAGTGGTTACCTACAGTTAATCACCCTTTGATTATGCCATGCATCATGTTTAACAGTGCTCTGATCATTTTCTGCATCATAATGCATTTCAACCCCTAAGTCAAACTTCAAATTAAATTAAAGTGGAAAATAAAAGTATTCAAATCAATAAACTAAAATGTCAGATAAATAAACAAACGTTCCAGAGGCACTTCTAAAATTGAAACCAACCTATTGGAATTGGATAAGTGACTCAATTCATCTCGAACAGTGGATAAAAAATAAATAATAACCATTATTAAATCTAATTAAATATGAAATTATGTTTGACCAAACTAGTTTTTGGTAGGATATATTGCCCTGTATTATGAGCTAGGTCACTAATTTGTAAAGTAATTGGAGGCCTAACTATTACTAAACTGGGAATAAGAATAAATAAAAAAAAAAAATTAAAAATGAGAAAGGACCCCCTCTTTTCCCCACCGGGCCTCAACCCCGCCGGCCCAGTCGGCCACCCACAGGCCGGCCCACCCCGTGCCTCTTCACCCTCCCACTCGAGAAACCCGAACCCGTCACCACTCCCCCCTTGCTCCACTTCCCCCGATCTGGATCGGGGGCTCGACCCCGTCGCCGCTCGCTAACGCGGCGCCGCCCTCTCGGGCTCTCCGGCCTTCTTACTGCGCGGTCGGGCACAGCCTGAAGCCTCGGCCTCGAACTCGTCGCGGCCCGACGCCATGCCCGTCGTCGCCACCACCACATCGCCGACCACCTCGGCAGACAGCCATCCCGTTCGTCGACCCGGACGCACGTCGTCCCGTCGTCCTCCCCACGCCGACTGCCCTAAGACACACGGCCCCGCCGTGAGCTCCGACCTCTCCTCCTCTCTCCCGTTCCCGCGCCATCGACCCGTCGTCTCGCGGCCTAGGGCCAGCCCCGCACGGCGCCTCCTCTCTGCTCCCGCTTCCCCTCGCTAGCGCAACGCGGTCCCGGTGCTTGCACGCACTCGACCGCGCCCTGCACCTCGAGTGCTGCTCCGCGCGCCCGCCTCCTCCGGGGCTCGCGCCGTCGCGCCACGCGACCCCTGTGGCCGCGCCTGGAGTTCTGCTCCTAGCACGCCTGCACTCCCCTGCACCCTGGCGCACCCACCTGGCCCAGCCACGAGGCCCGCTCATCGCCGCCGCAACCGCAGCCTCGCCCCGTGGCCGCACGTGTGGCGCCGCGCGTGCGTCCCGCAGCCGCGCGCTGACCCTCGCCGCTCGCCACGCCCGGCTCGTCGCGGCCTGCGCGGTTGCTGGCGCCACCGCCCGGCCTCGCCTGTCGTCGCCCGCGCGCCCACTGCTGTGCGAGACCCGCCCTTCTCCGCCCCGCGGCCAGGCGCCGTGGCCACCGGTGCCCCGTAGCTCCCGCGCCCGGTGCTGCTTCCGCCGTCGCCGGCCATCGAGGCCTCGGGCGCGCTCGCACCTCGCCTCTCGTGGCCTCGGGTGCGAGCACCGCACCATTACACGCCGTTCGCCCGAAACCGCTATGCGCTATGGCCAATGACATATGGGCCCGCCCAGAAAACAGTTTAAAGTAATGAAATAAAATGTAAATAAAAAAATATTATTAAATTAGATTAATTAATTAATTAGTTAATTAATTATTAGTTTAATTAAGCAGATAATTAATAACTTAACCCTAATGACTGCTGACATCAGCATGATGTCATGACTGATGTCATCAAGTTACTATTCTGGAATTGCGAAATTAAAATAATAAAAAAATAAATTCCAGAAAATTAATAAAAGCTTTAGAAAATAATCATAAAAAAACCGTAACTCCGATGAAAACTTACTTCTACATGAAAGTTGTTCAGAACGACGAGACGAATCCGAATACGCGATCCGTTCGTCCGCCACATGTCTCTAACTATCAAAAACTGCAACCGTTCCCTCCGGTCATCTGTCGACAAATGTCCGGAACCGGGAAAACATTCCGATGGATCCCTCTTCCTCAGTGACGTGCAAACCGTACGTTAGGACACACCGGCAATGCGTATTGTCATGTCATACTTTGTGAGCACTTGCTTGCTAATATTTATACTGTTTCCTCCCTCTTCTCTCTTCGATAGAGCCCGGTGCCGACGCAGCTCCGGTGATGGTTCCAGTACTTGACGACCTTCGCCCTTGCCGCCGAGCAACCAGGCAAGCCCCCCTTTGATCATCCTCGAAATCGCCCATTCTAATTCCCATGCTTGCATTAGAATTGCTGCTGGTGCTGATGCTTTACCTATTCTGATGCATAGCCGTTCATTGTACGCTGTTGATAATACCTACATATCCTAAACTGTTAGTTCTAGGCTGGGTAGAGACCTATCAGTGACCCCATTATCCCGACTGCCGGCGTGGATCGTCAGAAGACCCGACAAAGGGATGAAGCCTAGGCCCCGACACCGCACATCACCCCCCCCTTAGTTGTAACGACACTGCAGCGTTACTATCGAGTGCCGAGGGTGAAAACCTCATGTAGCACTTCTGATGTTAACTCTGTAGAGTAGCTATTCGGCGTCGTGGTCATCGAGGGTGATTCCTCCTTCACCGCTTCCGATAACGACTGCTTCGTACAACACCTCAAGTGTGGACCCAGTGAGGGTGATTCCTCCTAGTTCACCTTGACGGATAACACGAGTGGGGGATTCAATGAGGGTGATACCTCGGATTCCTGATGTTTATGGTACACACGGATACTTGGACTTTACAAGTTACTGGAAGGCGGGTCGGACCCTGAGGGGTACCGCAGTGTGATGTGAGGCGGGTTGCCCGTGTGGTGCCGAGTGGTGAATACGAGGACGCGCTCCGGGCATTCTAACACCTTGCCGCAAGTCTCGAGACGGGGCGACGGGGTCACATCTTTCGTTGAGTCTCTGCTCGTTTACCGCAAGCCCTAGTCCTAACGCAATTGGATGATTTTGATCCGAGCAGGCCTCTGGCCTGATAGACTAACATCAACGTGGGACATAGTATGGCGGTTCTGCTCGTATGCATCAGCCGGAAAGCTCTGTCAGACGTCCAGTTCAGCATGGCGCACGGTCGGATCGTGCTGCGGCCACCGAGGCGATGCTGGTATCCACCCTGTGCGCAACGACCCGGAGGGAGAGGGGCGATGGCCAAGACCCCCTGCGCTTAGGATGTTAGACCGGCGGGACTCTCTGTGAGCCGTAGGTTAGGGTTGAGATGTGCGTTGGACGAGGCCGGGCAGACCAGGAAAGTGTGTCCGGCCGAGTAATCGAGCGTTGGTAAGGGTGCCACCCTGCAGGGAAGAACACTTCTAATCGACAGCGGTCCTACGGTAAAGGACACTCGGAGTTGTATCCTGATGATACATTTGAACATGGATACCGTGTGATGAGACCTGTATTATGGCTCTGGGATGCTTCTCGCAGGGAGTCAGAGAAGGATCTCAGGACGAGGTTGATGACTGTATAGGCTCTGGATTGTTTCTCGCAGGGAGTCGAGAAAGGATCCTGGGTGGAGGTTGATATATATCAGCTACACTTATATGTATGTCTACTCTCTTCTATGCTGCAAGACCGCTGAAGATGCTAGTCTTCGATAGGACTAGGCCTTCTCTCTATTCTGGATTCTGCAGCCCTAGTCCACATATACAGCCTCCCCTGATAATGTTGCATATGTAGTGTAGATCCTTGCTTGCTGAGTACTTCTGAGTACTCACGGTGCCGTGTTTCCTTTTTCTCCCCATATCAGTTTGACGTGACCAGAGGACGGAGCCCCCTGAGACAGATGCCCCGACGACTCGCTACTACTACTACCCAAAGGATGGATACACTACGAGGTGACTGACGACCAGGAGTAGGATCAGAGGGTCCAGGCAGGAGGCCTTCGCCTTCGACGTAGTGTTTTATTTTGCCCCGCCTTTTAAAGGCCTTTCTGTTTCTATTCATATCTGTACTCAGATATCTGTGCTTCCGTGACGCTTGTTCGCAAGCTTATGATTCGAGCCCTCGAGGCCCCTGGCTTGTAATATAAAGCTTGGATGACTTTATTTATTTTTAGAGTGGTGTTGTGATATCTTCCCGTGAGTCCTTAGGCTGATCGTGTGCATTTGCGTGTTGATTAGTGACACGATCGGGCCGGGGGCGTCACAAGTTGGTATCAGAGCCGACTGATGTAGAACCCCCTTTCCAACTCCTGGCCGAAGTTGAGTCTAGAACCGGAAATGTTTTTACTAACTGGTGTGTGGCTTACGGGCCCACGTCGCCAATGGGAGGTATTAGTATCTTTATTCCTCATCTTTACTCTGGGACTCTGACCTCTCTTTCCTTCGGGTTAAACAAGTTTATAACGCCGACACTTAGGATCCGTAATTCTGTCCACCGAAAGAGCTGAATATCTGTGCGATTTCCCTGACATTGATCTGATTAGTTGATATCATTTTCTTTCCATTGTTTGTTTAACCTTCCTCGAGATCGGTTATACTTCTCCTGTTTTTGACCAATCATGAGGTGTTCTTGTTTCAGATGGATCGTTTGGATTGACACACCCACACCCTGCGACGCACCATGAAGGATTAGGCGTATTCTAATGCAAGAGCGTAAGTGATGTGCTATGGTCTCTCGTCAGTTGCGCCCACATGAAGAGATTATCCAGTACATGATCTAGAACTAGCTGCTGTGATCTATGCCACTGCAGTTGTGGCGACATTACCTTCTCGGTAATCGTTGCGAGATCTACACGGACATAAAAGTTGAAGTACTTGTTCACTTCAACCATCTTAAACCTCGTCAGAAAGATGGATGGAGGCATTGCGGACTATGATTTGGGTATTTCTTATACCCCTGGCAAGGCTAAAGTAATGGCTGATGCATTGAGCCGTAAATCTTAATGCTCTGAACTGAGGTTCAGCTACAGCAACCAACTTCTGTAGAAGAGCTTCGAAGCTAATCTCGAGATAGTTTCCCAAGGATACAAAACCTTGGTTGTTGAACCAGACCGAGAAAGCTGTTAAGAATGCGGAAGCTAAAGATGCTGAATTGATCTAATGAGAAGAAAGACTCACCTTGTAAAGTACAGGGATTTCTCGCTGTCTGAAATGGAACCTTGTATTTCAGGAGACCGCATGTTCGTACCTCGCTTCGAGCTTAGACTGATAAAGTCTGAAGAGCACAATGATACCCCGACTGTCTATTCATCCGGGGTAGCACTAGAGGTATCGTGATCTCCGTCAAAGGGACTGGTGGTCTAGAATGAAAAACAGGACATTGCTCGTTATGTGCTGAATGTGAGTGTGCGACGCGGTTAAAGCAGAAACTCAGAAGCCGCTGGAATCTGAAACCGTTACCTATCCTTAGGAAAGGGGACAGGTTCAGATGGATTTCATTACAGTGACTTCCAGGTCAAAGAAGGGTCACGACGCTATTCTTGTCGTCGGCGACCAAACTCTCCAAAGTTGCACACTCTGCCTGTCAAGGAGACGATCACTGCTAGTAGTTACAGAACTTATAGCTCCAAATGTTTCACCTCACGGTATTCCGAAAGGATCAGTTCAGACCGTGGCAGCATATTCACCGGTCATTTCTGGGAAAGTTTTCAAAAGGCTATGGGAACTCATATTACCTGGAGTTCAGCTTATCATCCTCAGTCCCAAGGCCAAGTCGAGCGAGTAACCAAGTGCTGAAGACATGCTACGGCTTGTGTTGTTCTTCGGCAAGAAGTGGGAAGAATCTTCCCATATGCCGATTGTCTCTCTATAACAACAGCTATCAAGCTAGTCCTGAAAATGGCCCCCTTGAAGTTCTCTATGGACGTAGATGTCGAACCCCTCTGAATTGGTCAGAAAACTGGGGAACGACCGCTCGTGGGTCCAGATATTATTCAACACGCCGAGAACAAGTTCGTATCATCCGTGAAAACCTCAGGCAGCTCAGGACCGCCAGAAGAGCAACTATGATCGCAAAACGATGGGGTTTGACTTATCAACCTGGTGATCAGTTTTCTTCGTGTCACACCTATGAAGGGCACCACCGGTTTGGAATTAAGGGCAAGATAGCTCCACGCTACATTGGTCCCTTCCGCATTATACAAGACGTGGTCAGGTGGCATAAAATTGGATTTGCCGCCGCAATCTCTCATGTCCACGACGTATCCATGATGTCGCAACTCCGTAATGACTTCAGAATCTCCGCACCGAGCAGTGGATCACGAGATGCTCGAATTGCGGAGATCATCTTATAAGGAGCATCTGACCCGCATTCTCGATGAAGCTGAACGTCGGACCCGTCAGAAGGTTACCAAGTTCCCAAAGTGCAGTGGCAAATATACTGAAGATGAAGCCACTTGGGAACGCGAGGATAATCTTCGTGCGGGATACCCCGAACTTTCCTTATTACTTCTTAATCTCGGGACAGAATTCTGTTGTAGAGGAGATTTGTAACACCCCCAGTGGTTACCTAAAGTAATCACCGTTTTGATTATGCCACGTCATCATGTTAAACAGTGCATGATTCATTCTTCTGAATCATAATGCATTTCAAACCCCTAAGTCAAACTTCAAATTAAAAAGTGGAAAATAAAAGTTCAAATCTAAACTAAAATGTCAGATAAATAAACAAACGTTCCAGAGGCGTTCTAAAATTGAAACAAACTTATTGGAATTGGATAAGGGACTCCATCATCCTCGAACAGTGGATAAAATAAA
The DNA here is from genome assembly GCA_011799875.1 of Thinopyrum elongatum. Classification (NCBI taxonomy): domain Eukaryota; kingdom Viridiplantae; phylum Streptophyta; class Magnoliopsida; order Poales; family Poaceae; genus Thinopyrum; species Thinopyrum elongatum. Next base: position 482,238 of record JAAAXO010000020.1, read on the forward strand.
TTAATAACCATTTATTAAATCTAAATTAAATATGAAATAGTTTTGAACCAAACTAGTTTTTGGTGTTAGGATATATTGCCCCTGTATTTATGAGCTAGGTCACTAATTTGTAAAAGTAATTTGGAGGCCTAACTATTTACTAAACTGGAGACATAGAATAAAAAAAAAATAAAAACTTAGAGAAGGAACCCCCTCTTTTCCCCACCGTGCCCTCAACCCCGCCGGCCCCAGTCGGCCACCCCCACAGGCCGGGCCGGCCCACCCACATTGCCTCCTATCCCCTACCCACTCAAGAAACCTAACCCCCCCACCCCACCATCCTATTGCCTCCTCCCCCTTGCTCCACCCTCTCCACTCTTCGATATGTCATTCCCGCGTTGGGCTGAGCACTAGTCAACTCTCGCTATCGCCGTCGAACGCCGGGCGCCCTGCTCGGCCCTCCGCGTGCCTCCTCTCCCTCGCCGTGCATCCGCCTGAGCATCGTCCTCGACCTCGTCGCCGGCCCGACGCCCAATCGCCCGTCGTCGCCACCACCCACCACATCGCCGGTACCACCCTCGGCAGACCGCCATCCGCTCGTAACCCCGCTCCGTCGTCAACGTCGTACCTCTCACAACGCACCGCTGCCTAAGACCCACGGCCCCGCCGTGAGCTCCCGACCTCTGCCTCACTCTCTCCCTGTCCCCGCTCTCCCATCCCCCGCTCGCACCATCGACCCGCGTCGCTCCGCGCCTAGGCGCACCCGCACGGCGCTCATCTCTGCTCCCGCTTCCCCCGATAGCCGCAACGCGGTCACCGGCTTGCAACACGCCTCGACCGCGCCCTGCACCCTGGTCTGCTGACTCCGCGTCCGCCCTCTTATCTATGTGAGGCTTCTCGTCAATCGCCATGGCACCTCCTGTGCCGCGCCCTGGAGTTCTGGCTCCCGCTGCCTGTCACCTTGCACCCGCGCACCCCTCGCGCCACCTGCCCTCTCGCCAACCCAGCTCGCCTCTTGCCGAACGGGCCACACGCTCTCCGCATACGCTGATGATCCCTCCACCCGTCTCCCTCCCTCGATACCTAGAGCCGACCGTCCTTTCTCCTCACCTCGGCGACCACTCCGCTTTCATCCTTTCTCCCGCCCATGTCCTTCGACTTTTCTCCACGGTGCGGCACTTGACTCGTAAAACCCCTGCCTGATGGGTCTTCTGCTATCGAAGTGTCGTTTCCTTTAATTGCTTTCTCCGATCGGCCCATCGCGGTGCGGGTGGTTGTGGGCGTCGAAAGCCCACGGCTGACGTAGATGAGAGAGCAACTTGTCAAGCAGCACTACATAACCGCATGCTTGCGGTCTACTCGAAGACGCCGCCCTGCCGGCCATTCAGGCTCTCGGCGCCTTCGCGCAGGGCCCTCAGCCGCACCTGTACGCGAGTGAGAGGGCTCTGGACCCTACCCGCTAGGGCCTACTTGGGCCAATGACATATGGGCCCCGCCCAGAAAACGTTTTTAAAGTAATGAAAATACAATGTAAAATAAAAATATATAAAATAATTAATGTAATACATTAGTTCTACTTAATTAGTTAGTTTAATTTAAGCATGTAATTAATTAAACTTAACCCTAATGAACCTGACATCACATGATGTCATGCTTATGTCATCAGTACTATTGGATAATTCGAAATTAAATAATAACAAATAATCTCCAGAAATTAATAAAAGTGTAGAAACATCATAAATAAAGTACATGAATATTCTACGAAGAAGGGTGTTGTGAATGGTGCGGGGAAGGGGCATAGCGGATGCAAGAGGGGGGGGGGGGGTTAGATTGATATGAAAGTGTATTACAGTGTATGGAGGATGGGGGCACGAGGGGTGTGTAGCGAGGTTTTAGATGAGGGATGTTGGGATGGGCGGTGGTGATCGAGAGGGCAAGTTGAGACTGGATGTTATGGGAACAATGGGAGGTGAATGTTAATAGGAGAGTAGCTGGGGGACGGTCGAAGAGTTAGAAGGGGTTGGTCGGGTGGTATGAGGAATTTGGACAGACGCAACGAATCCCGTTCTTTTTTTGGTTCGCGCCAATGTCTCTAACTATCAACATGCAAACCGCTTCCCCTCGTCACTGTCTACAAATGTCCGGAACCGGGAACATCCCGTTGGATCCCTCTGCCTCATGACGTGCAACCGTAGTTAGGACTACCTGTACACCGCACTGCGATTGTCATGTACATACTTTGGTTGTACACTTGCGTTCTTAATATTTATACTGTTTCCTCCCCTCTTCTCTCTCGATAGAGCCCTGGTGGGGCCGAACGACAGCTCCGGTGATTGGTGTCCACAGTACTGACGAACCTCGCCCGTTGCCGCCGAGCAACCCAGGCCAGCCCCCCCCTTTTTTTGATCATCCCGATATCGCCTCCATTCTAACTTTCCATGCTGCATAGAAGATTGCTGCTGCTGTGCCGCGCTTTACCTATTCTGATGCTAGCCTGTTCATTGGAACCTGCTGTTGAAACTTACCGACATATCCTAACTGTTTGTCTAGGCTGGTGTAGAGACCTATCGTGACCCCACTATCCCGACTGCCGCGATGGATCTCAGAAGACCCGATCAACGGTGTTTGCAGAGACCAGGGGCCCCGCACACCGACATCACCCCCCCCTAGTTTGTAACGACACTGGGAGACGTATATCGAGTGTCGAGGGTGAAAACCTCATGTAGCACTTCCTGATGTTTTAACTCTTAGAGATATTAATTCGGTCGGGTCATCGACGGGTGGGATTCCTCTTCACAAGCCAGCTTCCGATAACGAGATGTCGTAACAACACCTCAAGTGTGTGAGCCCATGAGGGTTGATTCCTCAGTTTCACTTGACGGATCATCGATGGGAATTCAATGAGGGTGATACCTCGGATTCCCTGATGTTTATTGGACACCCCGGATACTTGGACTTTAAATGTACGGGAGGGGGTCGACCCTGGGGGTACCGCGTGTGATGTGAAGGGGGTGCCAGTGGTGGTGCCCGAGTGGTGAATACGAGGCGGCGGCAGGGCATTCTACCCATGACCGCAAGTCCTCAAAAGAGACGGGGGACGGGGGGGTCACATCTTTCGTGAGAGTCTCTGTCTCGTTACCGCAAGCCCCTAGTCCAAGCGATTTGGATATTTGCATCCGAGCAGCTCTGGCCTGATAGCACATAAACCATCACGTTGGGTCATACTAGTATGGGCGTTTGCATCCTATGCGATCAGCCGAAAGCTCTGTCAGACGTCCAGCTTCAGGCATGAGCGTCCGGTCGGTATCGGTCGGCCACCGACGGCGATGCTTGGTATCCACTTGTGCGTCAACGACCCGAGAGGGCGAGGGGCGATGGCCAAGACCGCCTGCGTTAGGATGTAGGCCGGCGGGGACCTCTCTGCTGAGCCGTAGGTAGGTGTTTGCGATGTTCGTTGGCCGACTTCGGAGGGCATACCAGGAAACGTGTGTCCGGCCGAAGTTAATCGAGCGTGTGGGTAAGTTTGGTGAAAACCCCCGTCCACCACTTATCTTCCTTCTGCAGGGAAGAACACTTCTATCGATAGCCAGTCTACGGTAAAGGACACTCGGGTTTATCACTGATTGATACAATTTAGAACTGGATACCTGTGACGGAGCCTGTATGTATGGCTGGCTGATTGCTTCTCGCAGGGAGTCGAGAAGGGATCTAGACGAGGTTGAGTGAAACTGGCTTGGCTACTGGGATTTGCTTTCTCGCATGGGATCGAGAAAGGATCTCTGGGTGAGGTGGTGCTATTATCATCTGATAACCTATATATGTATTGTTCATCTCTCCTATTGCTGCACAGACGGCGCTGAAGATGCATCTCAAAACGATAGGACTAGGCCTTCTTCTTCTAGTCTATGGTCATTTTTCTGCAGCCTAGTCCACATTATACAGCCTCCCCTTGATAATGTTGCATATTGTGTGTAGATCCTTGCTTGATGAGTAACTTCTGAGTAGTCACGGTTGCTTTGTTTTCTTTCTCTCCCCATATCATTTTGACGTCGTGACCAGAGGACGGAGCCCCATGAGACAGATGCCCGACGATCGCTACAATACTACCCAAGGATGGATACATACATGATTGAGACGACCCGGAGTAGAGTAGATCAGAGGGTCCCATGTCAAGGAGGCCTTGCCTTTCGATCGTAGTGTTTTATTTCGCCCCGCTTTCTAAAGCCTTGCTGTTTATTTCATATCTGTACTCGATCTCTGAGCTTCCGCTGACGCTTGTTCGCAAGCTTATGTATTCGAGCACACTCGAGGCCACGTGGCTTGTAATATAAAGCTTGTATGACTTTAGTTATGTTTAGATCTGGTTTGGATATCTTCCCTGAGTCCTAGGCGTGATCGTGTGAATGTGGTGTATGATTAGCTTCACGATCGGGCCGGGGGCGGTCACACCTTGGTCGACCGGCGCCGCCCGCGGCCCACACAAGACGCACGCGCGGCGACCACGAACCCAGGCCGGCCCAGCTCGTCGCTTTGCCCACGTCCCGACTGCTACAGCCGGCGCGCTAACTCTGTTGCCCCACTCACAACGCGCGCCGCTCGCGCGGACGGGCACCGGCCCGGCCGCCACTGCACCGCCGGAGCTCGCCTTCCGCCCCCGCCTCGCGCCCAGCCTACGCCGCTCCGCGCTCTCCGCTTCCGTCACGCCTCAGCCCGGCTGGCAACGGGCGCCTATCATCGACATGTCCGGTGTCCCAAACGGGCCACCCGAGCATGTCACGGCTGTGCATCGACCAGTGGGCACCTCTGATAAAAAAAAATATAATATTAAATAATAAATAATAAATAATATTAAATAGTTAATTAATTAATAATAGTAAATATATTAAGTAATTAATCTGTTAATAGATAATTAATTAGTTACTTAACTAACCCCTAATGACGCTGACGTCGATGATGTCATGCTCGACGTCATCATTACATACTACTGGGATAATGTTAAATTTAAAATAATTAGTAAATTCCAGAATATTAATAAAACTTTAGAAAACATTAAAAATCCGTAACTCCGAGGCTGGGAAAAAAACTTTGGTACATGAAGTTGCCAGCAACGACGAGACGAATTCGAATAGTGCCCCGTTCGTCCCGCGCGTCCCCAACTATCTCGACCAGTGTACACAAACCGTCCCCCCCGCCGTTCATCTGTGACAAATGTCCGGAAAAACGGAAAAAAAACATTCCACCGGATGGATTCCCCTTCTCGGTGACGTGTCACAACAACCTAGAAACACACCCGGCACTGCATAGTTGTCATGCCGTACTTGCGTTGCTCATGAATTTGCGTGTAATTATATGTTTCTCCCCCTCTCTCTCTCTCGGTTAGACCCCCGAGACCGAATCGGCCCCAGACCGACGCGCTCCGGAGCCTAAACACCACTGACAACCTGGCCCTTTGCCGCCGAGCAACCAGGGCAGCCCCCTTTTTGATCATCCGATATCGCCCATTACTATTCTATGCTGCATTAAATTGCTGTGCTGATCTTACCTATTCTGATGTAGCCTGTTTCATGTAAAACCTCTGTTGATAATTACCGCATATCCTAAACTATTTAGTCTATGCTGGGTAAGGACCCTATCAGTGACCCCACTATCCCGCTGCCACGCCTGAATCGTCAGAAGACCCATCAACGGGATGAAGACCAGTGACCCGAACACCGCACCTCACCACCCGCTTAGTTGTAACGACACTGCAGCGTTACTATCGATTGCCGATGGTGAAACCTCATGTAGCACTTCTGATGTTAACTCTGTAGAGTAGCTAGTCGGTCATTGGTCATCGAGGTTGATCCTCCCTTCGCCACTTAACCCGGTAACGACGCTGTCGGCAACAATCAAGGTGTGACCCATCGAGGGTGATCCTTCCGAGTTTCACTTGACAGACACATCGAGTTAGGGAATCCAAGCGAGGTGTGATACCGGTCGGATTCCCCTGAGTATTATGCCAAACGGATTACTTGGACTTACACTGTTCCTTGGATAGGCGGTCGGCCACTGAGGGGTAACCCAGCGTGCGCCGAGAGGCGAGTGTGTTAAGACGAGTGCCGTGTGGGCCCGAGTGGGAATGAAACGAGGCACCGCGGCAATTTAAACCCTTGCCGCAACGTCCTCGAGGACGGGGCGGACGGGGGTCCATCTTTCGTGAGTTCTGCTCGTAACGCAAGCCCTAGTCCTAGCGATTTGGATAGTTTGATCCAGCAGGCCTCTGGTCTGATAGACACTAACCATCACGGTGGCATAGGTATGGGCATTCTGCCATCGTAGATCAGCCGACAGTTTCTGACAGACTCCATTTCAGCATTGTGCACGGTCGTGATCGTACGACCATTCGAGGCAGTGCTGGTATCCACCTGCAACACAACGACCCGGAGTGCAACAGGGCGTATGGCCCCAAGACCCCTGAGTGCTTAGGATGTAGACCCGGGGACGCTCTCCTGTGAGCTTTAGTGTAGTCTGCCGGTGTGTCGTTTGACCGAGGCCCGGGCATGACCCAGAAAGTTGTGTCGGCGGATTTAATCGAGCGTGTTGGGTACAGTTGTGAACCCCTGCAGGGAAGAATACTTCTATCCTATAGCCTGCCCTACGGTAAGACACTCGAGTCTGTTCCTGATTGATACAATTTAGAACTGAGCTACTGGATACTATGGCTGGATTGCTTTTCGCAGGGAGTCGCAGAAGGGATCTCCGGACGAGTTGATGGAGTATGGCTCTGGATTGCCTTCTCGCAGGGAGTCGAGAAAGGTTCTGCGGTGGAGGTTGAGACTTAAGTGATACTACTACAATACATTATTTGTACTGTATCATCTATTCTACTCTGCAAGACATCGCTGAAAGATGCTAGTCTTCGATAGGACTATGGCCTTCTCTCTATTCTTGCATTCTGCGGCCCATCACATATACAGCCTCCCTGAAAAGTTGGCATATGTAGTGTAGTCCTTGCTGAGTATCTTTTGAGTATCACGGGTTTTCTGTCCTTTCCTTTTTACTCGTGCCCAGTATCAGTTTTGTCGTGAACCAAGATGACGTGAGCCCCTGAGACCCCACACGCGCCCCGCTGGAAGAGCCAGCACGTACGCATACTACTGACCCAAGATGATTTCTTTCAGACGTGACTGAACGACCAGGATAGGATCGGATGGTCCCACAGGAAGGCCTACGCCTGTATTCGATGTAGTGTTTATTTTGCCCCGCCTTCTAAAGTCCTTCTTTTCTTTTTCATATCTTTTACACATAATCTTATTCTTCCTCTTACTCTTTTCTCAATACTCCTTCACTTGTCCATCGATTGAAAACCATCTGTCACTGCTGAATTCCCTTCGCTAAATTAATGCCCGACTCTCCCTTCCTCTCCCTTGAGGAACGAATGAGTTGAGTCCACATGCGAGAGAGTAGAGTTGTGTGTGATAAATTCAAGTGAGTCCTTAGGATTGAATCGTGTGCCCGCCAACACGTGCGCGGGGTTGCCGTGCCCGACGCTCCTCCTCCAAGCCGGCCGCGAGTCGGCGACAGAGAGCGGGAGGGCAGACCGAAAAACACGCAACGGGAATGGCGGAAAGGGGGCAATGCAGATCACCCGAGAGAAGCGGGAGAAGAGAGAGAGGGGAGGGAGGCATCGAAGGCCAGGAGGAACGGAGGGCAGCAAGGAGGACGGAGCGGCACGCAAAGTGCCAAAGGAACGCGACGCCACGAGCCAAGCGAACTGCGACAGAGGAGATAAGGGGCCGGAAAAGAAGCAGAGGTAGCTTAGGGGCAAGTAAGGAGTGGATAGCGAAACGATCGACGGGGTTCGGAACCAGGAACTAAGGGGAGAGGATGGGGATAGGCGCAACTGAGCTTAAAGGGCTGAGAAAATGTTGGGGGTGACGAGGTACCGGAAATACAGAGCGGCGAGACAGTGAGGGAAGAGACGCGCAAGGAGGAAGTGGGGTAGGAGAGCGAAGACAAGGATGCCGAGGTGTCAATCGCAGATGCAGGAGACATCACGGTACATGATTAGTGCACGATTGGGCAGGGGGGTGATCACAAGTTCGGTATCAGAGCCGACTGACTGTATAGGAACCCCCTTTCCAACTCCTTGCCGAAGTGAGTACGTGAGTCAAAACTATTTACTAACTTGGCCTGTTGGCTTACGGGCCCACGTCGCCAATGGGGGGTATTATGATGTTTACCCCTCGACCTTATCGAGGACATGATCATCTCTCTAACTTCGGGTTAAAATTTTACTAACTCCAACATTAGGCTATCGTGATTCACGTCCCCCGGGAGTTCTGAAATATCCCCCTTGCTTCAAGACTTTGGGCCAGGTTCGCTTACAGGAATCTTTATCGAGGACCCTTGTGTCACTTGCAGATTCCTCGCTACGTCAATTTCTCCGAAGTTGATGTAGCCTTGCTTAGATCGTGGTGTACTCCCTACTGCGTGCATGTTGCAGCCGCCTAGCAGTATAGCTTCTAATATTTGCGCCGTGTGCTGTCCGCCATTGTACCGGAACTGTGAATGGATGGTATGTCCGTTCAACGACTACTAGTTTACATCTTGAATGATAATTCTGTTCATCTTTGCGTTACGTCCTGAATAAACTCGAAAGTCAAGCACATGCAGTCTTCTGCTAAACTACCCACTGTGTGATTTGGAGGATGGCTGACAAGAGCCACCATCTCCACCATATGTGTATGCCGCAGATGATGCAGACAGTTTGAACTCAACGTTAGCATTCTGTTGAGGCTTAAACCGTCAGTTTTTATGACGGAGTATTGGCTCATTCCAACTCAGAATGCGAAGCAACAGAAGCTCCAAGAACTCTGCAGTAATTGTTGCGCCTCAATTCCATCCGTTTTTCCGCAAAAAATTCCAGCCAATCCCAGGATTGACTGATGATCGGAGGGAGGAGGCGTTCGTCGTGACATCCTGTTTGAATGGAGTCAGCTAATAGACCTACTGATAGTTAGGTCACCTTTGCGACATTCCACCTGAAGGGGCTTCTCCAGTGTCAATGGTGGGAAAGCCAACAAGTGATGATGATTCCTGCAGACACTGTTTCGTAACCACCTGGAGGAGTTTCATGCAGCTTTTCATGCACTTACATTCCTCAAGGTCCGATGGACCAGAAGAAGCAGGAGTTCCGAAACTATCACAGGCACATGATAGGTGGATGCATATCAGAGGAAATTCCTTGAATATCCTGCTCTGCTGAGGATGACGGCCGACAGCTGACACTCGCAAGAAGGAGAAAATTCGTGAAGGGGCAGAGTGGCTACTTTACGGATATAAAACTTGCACTTGCCTGTCCTAGCGTTTTTCGCTACAGGAGCGCAACGCTTGTCAAGCAATCTTTCCAAATTGAAACAGCTCTGACGGGAGACCAGGAGTCGCTAAGCACACTCATAGGGGAGTGGCATCAGGATCCTCGGGTCAGCCGTGTCAGAAAGGAACGTCGAGTCTGGATCCCACACAATGCTTCAGTGCAACGGACCTGCTCCAACACCAAGCCCATCCTTATGTTGCACCTAGTATGCCTGCACCGCCGAGAAAGCTTACGGGTTCATGAGGACACCGCCTAATTGCATGGATTCTCATAAAGTTGCCGCCATAAGTCCTCCTAATGGGTAGTAAGACAGGGTTTGTCGAAACCCCGCAAGAATTCTGGAACTGTGCAATACCATACCGTCTGCCTTTTACTTGGCTATGCCAATCACATATGCGGCAGAAATGAGGGCTCAGAAGGACACCCGACATCGTATGGCGCGTGGAGGTGAACCACTGCGCTGTGAATCTAGGTAGTCCGCATGGACCAGTCATGTTCTCTTCGAATTAAGGGGAGCTCGCTGTTTTGATATGTCCCAATGATCTTGCTCAGTACATGAGTTATAATTGAGGAATTACTCACTCATCTAATGGTTCAGTCCCCGAGATCACACAGTGGCAAAACACAATGCTCAGAGCCGCTCACAACCACATGAGATGTGGAGGTCTACTTTTCCGGTTTCTCCATTGTACTTGGGACCTTCCGAATCGACATTATTTGGTATGGATGTATGTGACAGCCCATAATGCTGATTTTACTGTGCTACTAAGGACAGTCCAGGATCTAACACTACCCTTCTGGCCCGGATAGTCAAATACTCAGCCCGATGGCGAATAGCTCAAGATGCTGAGAGCCAGATACTATGTTTGAATGCATTGAACGCTTCACATCTGAAGGGCAATCGACAACGATCCAGTTGTTCGTGGATTTTCAAGATGTATTCAAGAAGAACCTTCCAGGAACCCCCTCTAGACGTTGAGTATCGTATCACTTTGAAGCCCGGAACAACTCCTATTGCGAAGATTCCTATTAGTGCCTCCGCATCCCTTCTTGAAACTTAAGGAGGAAAAATCGAAAAGGTGCACTTAGAAAGGTTTCATCAGCAATATTTCTCAGCTTGGGAGCACCTTCACTTCGTAAGAAGAAGGATGGAAATAACGATTGGTTCAGGATTAACGACCTATCAACCCAAGCAACAATGAAGAAATAAATAAAAAGAAAAAAACAAAAAAACAAATTTCCGCTTCCCCGGATCAATGATTGTATGATCAAACTTGACGGTTCTCAGTTATTCTCTAAGCTTGATTGGATGCGGATGACCATCAGATCCGTGTCGTGAAGAGATTTCCGAGAAGTGCATTGTTACCGCTATGGTTCTATGAGTACACTGTCATGTCATTTGGCTTAACAAATTGCTTCAAGCAACACTTGCTTCCCGTTGATGATTAACATCTCAGGATACCTCGACAAATTTGTCGTGGTTTATCGAGAGAGACTTCGGTCCACTTCAAAGAATAAGGAGGAAAACAGCGGGCGACACGAGAAGGCGAGCCATTGCGAGTAAGAACATGCCAAACACCTCCGTCTCTCTTGTACTGGAAAGGCGTCCTGGAGACACCAGTTGTATGCCAAAATACTAAATGTGAATTTGGCTTTCTGAAGAACCTACCTGGGTCATTTTGTGATTTCCAAAGATGGATTGACGTTAACCAGAACGAGTTCAGGCGATTCTAGACTGGAGTCCTCCAAAGAACGTTCAAGCAAGTGAGGAAGTTTCTCGGCCTTGCAAGCTATGCCGTCGATTGTCGAGAGCAGAACTTTTTTCTAAGATTCTTCGCGCTGTCTGGTCTATTGAGGGATGAAAGTGCACCCTGTAGCCGCATGCCTTCGAAACGACAACAGCAAAGGGGCCCGGGGGGCAGGGGAGGTAAGGACCGCCACCCATCCGCCCGAGAGGGGGAGCCGAGGAGATGCAGACCCCAGCGCGTTGGGCGCCCGCTAGAGGCAGCTCATTAGCTGCCGGACTCTCTATCACATCGCATGCTTACGAGACTGAGCGAGATCAGAGAGGCGAGAGAGGGGACGGAGACTGAGCATATAGCCTCGGGGCCATGTGGTGGATGTACACCCGACGGTAGGAACAGGATGGGAGCCCGGGTAGCCGCCAGGGACCACGGAGGGGATAGGACACTCAAGACAACGTTGATCATCTGCCAAGTAAGTCTCCTCCAGATACCCGCTACAGAATTGTTATTATGTGGTGATGATCCCGTGTGAAGGATTAGGTCTGGTCGTCCTAATGCAGAGCGTAAGGTGATGACTAGGGCTCTAGCAGTTGCGCCCCAAATGAAGAGAATTATCCGGTACATGATCGAGAACTCGCTGCTGTGGTGATCTATGCATTGCAGTTGGGGGACATTACCTTCGGGTATCGTGCGAGATATAAACGGATCATAAAAGTATGAAGTACTGTTTACTCAAGCCACCCTGAACCTTCCGTCAGCAAGATGGATGGAAGGCATTGCGGAAGATGATTGGGATTTATTCATTACCCCTAGCAAGGGCTAACGTGAGGGTCTGATGAATTAAGAAAACAAGTAACGCAACTACTGGTTCCAATGTTATGCGACACCTCAGGTTAGGCGGAGTCACATCTCTTTGAGAATGTGCAAGTGAATCTGTGTTGTATTGTTACACGGGTTCTCTTAATAACCTTTGAACACCAGATCTTGAGAAAGCCGTTAGGGATGCGCAAGGCTAAAGATGCTGAAATTGATCTGATGAAGAAGAAAGAAAGACCTCACCTTGTAAGTACTAGGGATTTCTAGTGGTCGAGAGATGGAACCTGGGTATTTCAGAAAGAAAACGCAGTGCGTACCTCGTTTCGAAAACTCATTGGACTGACAAAGCATGAAGGAGGCCAGGGACAACACCAGTTGTCTATTAGTCCGTGGGGCGGGTTTAGCACCAAGATGTATGTGATCTCCAGTCCAAAGGTTACGGTGGGTTAGAATGAAGGAGCAGGACATTGCTTGAGATGTTGCTGACTGGAATATGTTTGTGTGTCGTCGAGCAGCGTAGGTTTAAAGCAGAACAGGACAGATAGAAGCCAGAGACACTTCTGCAAGGCCATTCCTATTCCTCTATGAAATGGGATATAAGGTTCAGATGGATTTCTTACAGGACTTCAAGGTCCAGAAGGGTCACGATGCGATTTGTCGTACGTGCCTCAGAAACCCAGCTCTCTTAAATGTCGGCACCTTTATGCGTTCATAGAGACTATCACGGCTAGTCAGTTGAGCCGAGTGTGTTATAGCTCCAGAATATGTTCACTCCTGGTATCAGGAAAGGAGATCAAGTTCGGAAACGGGGTGAGCGGGTCTTTTCACTCCAAATGTATGGGAAAGTTTTTCCAGATAGCTATGGAACTTCAATTACGCTGGAGTCAACTTATCAACCCCCCCAATCCCAAGGCAAGCGACGCGAGTCAACAAATGCTTGAAAGACATGCTGCGGGCTTGTGTATTTCTTTCGGCAGAAGGGACAGATGGAAGAATCTTCTTCCGGGCTCATTAGGCTGATGTTTTTTCAGACAACATAGCTAATAAGCCAGCTTGAAAATGGCCCCCTTCGAAGAGTATGCTATATATGGACGTAAGTGTAGACAACTCGTGAATTCTAAGGTCCAGAAACTGAGGGAACGGACCCGCTCTTTGGGGACCGAATATTATTCAACACACCGTAGAACAGGTTCATTGTCCCGGGAAAATCTTCAAGGCGGCTCAGTGACCCGCCAGAAGAGCAACTATGATCGCCAGACGATGGGGGTTTGACTTATCAACCTGGGATCAGGCTTATCTTCGTGTCACTCCTATGAAAGGCACTCACCGGTTTGGAATCCAGGGCAAGCTAGCTCCACGTCTATAAATTGGTCCTTCCGCATTGTTGCCAGGCGTGGACAGGTGGCGAATAAATTTGGAATTCGCACCGCAATCTCCAATCACGACATCTTCCATGTGTCGAACATCGTCAATGCTTCAGGATTCTCCAAGCGAGCTGTGAGATCACGGAGGAGCTCGAAGTGCAAGATGACCTACTTTAAGGTAGGCATCCTCCGCATTCTCGATGAAGGAACGTCGGACCCGTCAAGAAGGTTACCAAGTCCTCAAAGTGCAGTGGTCAAATGTCACTAAGATGGCCACTTGGGGGAACGGAGTATATCTTCTGGCGGAATACCCGAACTTTTTCCTTGACCTCGATTCTCGGGCACGAGATTCTTGTTAGTAGAGGATATTTGGTACACCCCCAGTGGTTAGCCACAAAGTAATCCCCATTTTGATAATGCAAGTCCAGGCATGATTATCAGTGGCAGGATCATCATTAAATCAAGTTGCATTTCAACTCCTAACCTCAAATGTCAAATTTAAATGATAAGTTGGAAAAAATAAAGTTGTCTAAATAGAACCTAAATGTCATTAAATAGCAAAATATACTCAGAGGGCACAATTTCTAAATTGAACACCACACATTGGAGTTGGGTAAGTGACAATCCAAAACCATCTTCAACAGCCGACTTAAAAAACAATATTTAACTACCCATTACTAAAATCTAACTTAATATGAAATGATGTGGTTTTCCCAAACTAATTTTAAGGTGTTTGTGGGGAATAAAGCATGGTATTATGGACTAGGTCTCCCTTTTACAACAAAATCGGTTTGGGGCCTATATTTACTAAAACAGAGATATATGATTAAAGAAAAAAAGGAAAAAAAGAAAGCAAAAGAAAAAAAAAAAAGGCCCACCTCCTCCCGGGCCTCGCCCATCCACACAGGCCGGCCCACCCCCCCCCAACTCCTCTTATCCCCCATCCCCCCCGCAAACCCGTTACCCACCCGATCCACCAACTTCCCCCCCCCCTCTCGGCTTCTCCCCCCTCACCAGGCGATCCATTCCGACCGGCGCCAGCCTTAGTCCACCGGCGCCCGCCCCCTCCGTTATACCGCTGCTCATCCCCGACCTCGCTTGTGCCCCGCCCCCTCGCCGTTTGAGCCGCCCGACGCCGGGCCTGCGCCCGTTCGCGCCCCGGCGCCACCACCGGCAGCCGCCCCCACGCCCACGCCGGTCTGACCTCGTATCCCCTCTGCCTCCACGCGATCCCCGTCCCGATCGGCCTCCCCTACGTGAGTTCTCCACCGACCAGCCGTCCCTCTGCTCGGGCCCTTGGACCTTGTGTCACCGGCACGACGCCGCCCAAAACCACGCGACGGGACTCAGCGCGCAAAAACGGCAGTGCCATGCCACGCTGGTCCGCCTTGCCAAAAACCGCCCGCTGCTGCAGCCGCCGCGCGCAGCTTCGCTGCCCCGGCTCCAACCGCCCGCCCGGATACGCCGTTCCCTGTCCCCACCCCCCCGCAGACCTCCCCTAGCCGCCGCCCTCCCGTCCCGTCGGCCTCCAGCAAACGGCTGCCCTCCACTCCTTCGTCCTATCTCACCCGCCCTCTTCACACCGCAGCTAGGATCCCTTTCGGCCCGTGTATGCGCACCGGTACAGTCGGTGCCCAACAACGGGCACACCCGGGACATGTCCCGCTGTGCCACTGACCACTTGGCCAGCCTCTGAAATATATATTAGTATATATATAATAATAATTATAAATAAGTAAACATAATATTATTAGTAAATTAATTACAGTTAATTAATCCTGTTTAATTAGACTATTAATTAGTTAAACTTAACTAAACCATATGACGTTGAGTCAGCAGAGTCATGCTGACGTCATACATTTACTATTCTGGATAATGTAATTTAAATAATTAATTAAATTCAGAAATTAATAAAACTTTAGAAAATCATTTTAAAGTAATCCTAAACTCCCGATGGAAAACGTGTACAGAACAGTTGCTCGAGAACGACAAGACTCGAATTCGAATTTACTGCTTCCGTTCGGTCCGTCAAGCGTCCCTAATATCCGACGTGCAACCGGTTCCCCTCCGGTCATCTATCTACAAATGCCGAGAAACCTGGAAAAACATTCCCGATGGTTCCTCCTTCCTCCTCTGTACGCACCACACTGTGAACACCGTCCGACATGCATATGTCATGCCGTTACTTGGCGTTGCTCATGACTTGCTTGCTGTTATTTATACTGGGTTTCCTTCTCCCCCTCTTCCTCTCGTTAGACCCCGACACCGACCGTCTCCCCGAGACCTACCAGCAGCTCCGGAGCCCGAAGACACCACTGACAACTTGCCACTTGCCGCCGAGCACCAGGCAAGCCCCCCTCTTTTGGATCACTTTCCCGATATCGCAGACCATGTCTATTCTCAGGCTGCATTAGAAGTGCTGCTGCTGCTGCTCTGCTTTACCTATTCTGATGCATAGCCATTCATTGAACCTGCTGTTTGATAATTACCTGCTATCCTAAACTGTTTATGCTAGCTGGGTAGAGATCCTATCAGTGACCCCACTTATCCCGACTGCCGCGCTTGACGTTAGAAGACCCGATCAACGGGATGATTGACGACCATGACACCGACACCTGCCACTCACCCCCCTTAGTTTGTAACGACACTGCCGCGTACTACTATCGAGGTTGCCGGAGGGGGTGAACCTCCAGTAGCACATCTGATGTAACTCGGTAGAGTAGCTATGCGGTTGTGGTCACGAGGGTGATTCCTCCGTACGCCACTTTGGCGTAACGGCGCATGCTCGTGCAACACATCAAAGTGGAACCCTCGAGGGTGAATCCTCGAGTTTCACCTGACAGACACTGGTTAAAGAAAGAAATGGTTGTTGCCTTCTCGGAAAAGAAGGATTTTCTTTACGACGCTAGTAGTATGAATCCAACGAGTGGGATACCTCGGATTCCCGCTGATGGTAGGGACACACGGATACTTGGACGTTACACTGTCTTGGATGGCGGGTCGGCCTCTGAGGCGGTACCCGCGTGCGCCTGGAGGCGATGTGTTGTGAAGACGGTGTGCCTGGTGGTGCACCAGTGGTAATACGAGGCACGGCAGGGCATTTAACCCTTGCCGCAAGACTCAGAGAAGGGTGCCGACGGGGTCAACTTACGTGAGTCTACTGCTCGTTACCCAAAGCCCCTAGTCCTAGCGATTTGAGATTGATGATCCGAGCAGTCCTCTGGTCTGATAGCACTAACACATCACGTGGGCCTAGTATGGGCGTTCTGCATGTAGCATCATCCGAGTTCTGTCGCACGTCCGCTTTCAGCCTTTGTGGCAGCTACGGTCGGATCGTACCGACCCACCGTAGGCGGTGCTGTATCCACCTGCCAACACGCCAAAAGATCCGGAGTGAAGGGCGATGGCCCAAGACCCCTGAGGGCTTAGGAGGTAGACCGCCGGGGGACCTCTCTGCTGAGCTTAGGTGGGCTGCGGTGTGCGTTGACAGAGGCGGTGCATGACCCAGGAAAGTGGTCCGGGCCGGGTTAATTCGAGCGTGTTGGGTAAAGTTGTTGGCACCATGCAGGGAAGAATAACTTTATGATAGCTGTCCTACGGTAACGACACTCGGAGTTGTGTTATCCGGTATTGATCCAATTTAGAACTAGATACTTGGAACTATGGCTCTGGGATTGCTTCTGGATGAGTCTGAGAAGGATCTCGGGGTGAGGTTCAGACTCTAAGATACACTTACATTACTATTGTTAGACTGTTCTACTCTCTTTTACTGCTCAAGGCCCTGAAGATGATAGTCTTCGATAGGACTAGGCCTCTCTCTATTCATTGCAATTTCTGCAAGCCTAGTCACATAAGACAGCCTCCCACTTGAAAATGTCATAGTAGTGTATTCCTTGACTTGCTGAGTACTTCTGGTATCTCACGGTTGAAACAATTTGGTTTTTTTCTCCCCATTCAGTTTGTCGTGCACAGATGACGAGCCTGAGACAGCTGCCCTCGCCGCATCGCTACTATACAACCCAGAGGAGGATGGATTCTGCTATGACGTTGACTGCCGACCAGAGTAGGATCGGGGGTCCCAGGCAGAGCCTACGCCTTTTCCGATCATAGTGCTATTTGGCACCCGCTCTTCTAGGCTTTCTGTTTCGTTTCTTCTATCTGTACATAGATATTGATGGCTTCCGCTTTGCTTGTTCGCAAGGCTTATGTACTCGAGCCCTCGGCCCCTGGCTGTTAAATAAAGCTTGTATGAGCTATTTAGTGTTAGTAGGAGTTGTGGTTGTGATAACTCAACCGTAGTGTCCCTTTAGGGCTTGATGGTGCATTGCTTTATGATAGTAGTGCACGATTGGGTCGGCAGCTCACACTGAAGCCACCAACAAAAATTCTGGAGTTAAAATAAGTTATTAAAACAAATGAAATGCCTTTATAACATTTGTAACTGATGAGTTTTCGTCCGAAACCCTGATACTTCGAAAGAGATTGTCCATTTTGTACATGGAGTGCATCCAGTTTTTACCGTAACCCTCTCAACTTTTTAGCACATGCTATGTGCGTAAAATGATGATACCATGCCAACTTTCAACCTTTTCAGAGTTCATTTGTAGTGCTTTTCAATTTCAGGATCATTTAGCTAAAAAATCAGTAAATGCATGAAAAATAGCAAATGAAGTCAGAAAGGGATGAAAATTGATGACATGGCTTTGCATGGTGCATACTGAAGGCACAAAAAGTCTGGAGTTGAAATAAGTTATAAAAAATGAAATGTCTTTGTAACAGATGAGTTTTCGTCCGAAACCCTGATACATCGAAAGAGATTGTCCATTTTGTACACGAAGTGCATCCAGTTTTTGCCGTAGCCCTCTCAAATTTTTAGCACATGCTATGTGGGTGAAATGAGGATACCATGCCAACTTTCAACCTTTTCAGAGTTCATTTGTAGTGCTTTTCAATTTCAGGGTCATTTAGGTAAAAAAAATCAGTAAATGCATGAAAAATAGCAAATGA